>JAVJHY011535012.1:0-11911 GCA_035593235.1 Phascolosoma agassizii | reverse complement strand
CGCCGTAGTCGAACCAGCTTTGGCCCTCATCGACGGCTGACCCGACGAGTTCGGCGATCTCGTCGGCCATCGCTCGCAGTTCGGTTGCGGTGGGGGTGGGGTTCGTCTCGGCGACCAGGAACACGACACGATCGTCCTGCACGAAGAAATACCGTTCGACGTTGCCGTCATCGTTGCGGTACGACGCAGCATCGGTGCCGGGTCCGTCCTCGTCGACGAGCGTGTCATAGGCACCGTGGTTTCGGCGTGATTCGGCAACGTCCGCGCCGGCCACATCCTTGAACACGATCTGAACCGTGTTGTGCAGGCCCGAGGACCATCGACAAACATTGCCCTGGACTTCGGTCAGCGGCACCTCGCGGCTCTCGGTGAATGCAGCGATAACTGGGCCGGACAAGTGGCAGGGGATCGGGGTGGTCGCCGTACTGGTCGGACCGGCCGAGATCGTGGCGTAGTCGACGGGCCCACTGTCCAAAGCGACGGGGGCCGAGGTGTCGGCCGAAGGCGTCTGGGCATTGTTGGCCGGGGGAGCCTGCGGGTCTGAGTTCGCTTCGTTCTGCCGAGGTGCGGATCCTGGCTGATCGCTAACCGCCGCGGCAGAACCGACATTCGCCTGGCTCGAACACGCCGCGCCAATCACAGACAGCAGGAGTACAGCGGCGATGGGTAGCTGACGAGATCGAGTCATGACAGTCCTTTGGTTGGATGCAATGGGCGATCCGCGAGCGGTCCGCCGGCACGTACCTCCAGTCTCCACGCGAGACCCCGCTCCTTTTGTCTCACGGCCGACACTTTGGTTGTGCACTTCGTCACCAACCAGATTCTCGATGCCGACAGGTGTTACTGAGTGACACTTACGCGCATCGAGAATCCGTGGGGATGCCATCATGAGGCAAATGATTGTTGAGCTGCAGTACGAGGTCGTTTGGCCGAAGTCCGCGTACGGGGTGCAGAAGCAGCGCCGCGCGCCGCGAGTTCCGTCGCTCCAAGGCAAGCGCATCGCCTTTCTCTGGGACTATTTGTTCCGTGGCGATGAACTGTTTCCGGTGCTCGAACGAGAGCTCACCGAACGTTTCGCCGACATCGAAATCGTTGGCTATGAGACGTTCGGCAACCTGCACGGCGCCGACGAGAAGGAGCGCGTCGGGCGCCTGCCCGACGACCTTCGCAGCCGCGGAATTGATGCCGTCGTGTCCGGCATGGGCTGTTGAGGTAGCTGCACGCCCGCCGTGATGCGGGCCGCAATCGCCGCCGAGTCAGTTGGAATCCCATCGGTCTCAGTTCTGTGCCAAGGCTTTGAACGCCAGGCGAGCGCAACCGCACGCGGTCACGGATACGACGGGCTCGCCTTGGCCACGACGGTGGGCCATGTCGACACCCAGACCGCCGACGAACTCGACGCAAACTTCGTGGCTTACACCGTGGATCAGATCGTCGCCGGACTGGTGGGCGATGACGATCACTCCACCGCTCACGAACCCACCAACGCCGAACCCGCGGCGCTCGATGTTGTGGCCAGCGGGTCGATCGACGACATCAACAGTCACTTCATCGAGCTTGGTTGGACCGACGGTCACCCGGTCATCCCACCGTCGCGTGATCGGGTCGAGGCCTACCTGCTCGAGTCTGGTCACGACCCGTGGAAGGTGCTCGGTGTCGCCGCATCCTCGGGTCGCGATGTCACCATCTGGTCGATCGGCGTCAACGCGGTCATGGCAGGCTGTCGACCTGAGCATCTCCCGATCCTGATCGCGCTCGCCGAGATCCTGCTCGACCCCGACTACGGCGCCGAGCACTCGGGCAACACAACCGGTGCCGACGCGCTCACCGTTATCTCGGGACCCAACGCTGCTGCGCTGGGTTTCAACAGCGGCTCCGGAGCGATGCGCGAGGGGGCGCACGCAAACACGGCGGTCGGGCGGTGGCTGCGGCTCTATCTTCGAAACGTTTTTGGCTTCACGGCCGACGAGCACGACAAGGCGACCTTCGGCAACGCGACACGCGTGGTGCTTGCCGAAGACGACGACACGCTCGCCGACATTGGCTGGACGCCACTCGCGGTCGACCTCGGACTCACCGGCGGCGACGATGCCGTCGTGATCCTCTACGACGCCAACCAATACAACGCCGACGCGATCCAGGATCTCGCCACCAAGCCCAGCCCCTCGGGCTCCGGCCTCTCCATCCTCCGCCAGCACGTCGTCCCCGCCTAACCAGCCCTCCCCGTGCCGGCCTTCGGTCTTGGTCGCACTGAGTTTCGCGAGTTAACGAGGGAGAGCCCCTGTGGTTCGGGCTTCACTGAGGGTCATGGTCGACTGCCGCGTTCCCGGAGACAATCGATGCTCTCTGGGCAAATGTTCCTATCTCCGAATCTGGATCGCCACGTGGGCAACGGGTCCGTTTGGCCGCAGAAAATTCGATAGGCTGGTGCCAGATGGACCAGCATGGTTGGGGTATTCGCCAGGAGCGAGCCAAAAAAAGGGGGAACGATCTCTGCGGATACGTATCAGGGACTGACCGCTGCGGCACGGAGATTCGCGGGTGGGGGAAGGCTTATGGGCGATGTGTTCACCACGATGTCCTCCTCTTTCGCATGAAAGGTCCGATTGCGTTTCTTGTGATCTTCGCAGCTGGAGTCCTGACGTACGGCGCAGACGTTCTTCAATGGTTCGATGCAATCTCGCCCGGACCCTCCAGAGCGGAGGGGATGCGAAAAGCACTCGACGCTCGCGATAGACGCCTCTACGGAGAGCTGAAGGCGACCACGAGCTATTCCTCCCCGTCGATTCCAGTGTCCCAGTATCAGCTGGACTATCCACTCGGCTTTCGCCTCTTTGCGACGAATGGTGAGTCTGTCTATTCGGCACCTTACAAGGCTGGCAGTGTCCAGATGTACCAATCACTTACTTCTGGCAGCTGGGTGTTTCCGGAAGATTCCTTGAAGGTCGAGATCCCCAAACTGACCCCAGATTCTGTGACCCTTGAGCCCCCCGAGAACATCTTGTTCCCTAATGGCGGCTCCCTCATTCGGGTGAGCGTCCCAACTACCCTTCCGCGAGGTGCTGGCGCGAAACGGCGATATCGTTTCGGTTCCTGGAATCCTGACGGTCGGGAAGCTCAGGGCTGGTTCGAGATAGTTGCAACCAATGAGATCGGGGTCTCATGGTTGTTCGGGTTCGCTGAGAAAACCGCGAGTAAGACTGAGGACTAGAAGCGGGGCGGTATTGGTAGGCTGTGACTCAGCACCGGTACGGGAGGCGATAGGGCGCTACTGCCGCACGGGCCTAGATTGCCCAATAAGGCCGGAGTAAGCGGGTTCCTCCCGAGCCCGCCCTGGATGACGCGGAAGATGCCGGCAAGTTCATTCCGCGCGTTCCGCGGCTAGGAGGTTGCCTCCTCCGAGGACTTCTTCTTCAGGCGGCGGAGGACCTCTTCAGGGCCGCCCTTCGAGAGCACCTCTTGGAACTGGGAGCGGAAGTTCGAGATGAGGCTGATGCCCGCGATCTTGACGTCAATGACGCGCCACTGACCTGAGCGCTGACGCATGCGGTAGTCCATGCCGACGTCGTCCGCCGTGCCGCCGATGATCTTGGTCTTGATCGTGACGTCGCCCCGCGCCTCCTCGCGCTCACCTGTGATCTCCACACTCTGCTGCTCGTAGCGCTCGATGCGCGCGCCGTAGCTGTTGGAGAGATGGTCCTGGAAGGCCTGTACGAACTCCTGCTGTTGGGCAGGTGAGAACTTCTTCCAAGAGCGCTTCAGAACCAGCCGTGACATCGTTTCGAAGTCGAAACGTTCCCGGGCAATCGCTTCGATCTTCTTGACGCGCCCCGGCGAATCCAGTCCCGGCTCATTCAAGGCACCCAGGACATCCTGGACCGTCTGGTCGACCGCCGCCCGAGCCGCGGCCGTGTCGGCCAGGCCCGCGCTTGGCACCAAGAAAAGTGCCAGAGCTAGAAGCAGCCAGGGCAGCTGGGTACGTCGAAAATCAATCATCGTCCCCGCCCTCCGAGTCTGCACCATCATCATAGAGTTCCTCGTCATCGTCAAAGTAGAAGTCATCCTCGTCCTCTTCCTGAATCAGCTCTCCATCTTCGACACGTTCCGCTCGATTCTGGAGATATGCGTTGCGCACGAACACGTAGTAATCGAGAGCCGTGCGCCGGTTCTCCTCGACTTCTTCCAGAAACTTGGCGCGGGTGTTGATGATGTCCAAGACATTCACGCCGTAGGCGGAAGGCACCGTCATCGTGTCGACCGGAAAAGCCGCAAAGTCTCGGCCCGAGCTCGGACCGAGAAAGGGAATCACCAGATAGGGGCCCGGGCCGAAGCCCCAAACGCCCAGGGTCTGTCCGAAATCTTCTTCGTAATGTGGGATCTCCATCAGGGTCGCGACATCGACCAGCCCCACGATGCCGAGCGTGGTGTTGATGCCGAACCGGGCCAGATCGATACCCGAGCGGCCCGGCTTGCCTTGCAGCAGATCGTTGAGGGTGGTGCGGAGCATCCGCAGGTTGCCGAAGAAGTTGCCGACTCCAGTCTGGACGAAGTCGGGCAGAACGAAATCCCAGCCCGTGGCGACCGGTGCCAGGATGATCCTGTCGAGGCCCTCGTTGAAGTCGTGGAAGTTCTGGTTCATGCCCTGGTAGGGGTCGATTCCATCCGAGGCGCAGCCCAAGGCGCCCGCCCACCCCAAGAGCAGGCTGAGGGCGAGCACGCGCAAGGCCGAAAAACGGCGTTTTTGCGTAGACACGAAGGTTGGACGCTCAGCGGGGCGTTTCATTCACTTCCTCCCAGACCCGACCCGTGGATCAAGGTCCCGATCAGTTTCTCGAAGTTCAGGGCACTTTCGGTGAACGATAGAACGTCTCCCTGGGCCAGGAGCTGGTCTTCCCCGCCCGGCTCGAGCGCGATGAACTGGTCGCCGAGAACCCCGGAGGTACGGATCGAGGCGGACGTGTCCACGGGAAGCTCCAAGTCGAGAGCGACTTCGATCGTCACCGTGGCGCGGAGGTCCTCGTCGAGAGCAATCGAGGTGACCTCGCCCACCGGCACGCCAGAGATGACGACCGGAGCCCGCTTCGACAGGCCGCCGATCTCATCGAACTGGGCGACCAGGTTGAGGCCGGATCCACGCTGAAGGTCGGCCCCGCCGAGTTGCATCGAGAGGTAGGCGATCGCACCGAGACCGGCGAGCACGAAGAGTCCCACCAACAGGTCGCGCAACGGCTTGCTCTGCATCGTGATCTTCCTTTTTTCCAGGGAGGAGGGGCGGCGCCCGGAGCTAGAAGCCCCAGAGAGCCGTAAAGATGTAGTCGGCGAGAAGTACACAAACCGAGCCGGTTACGACCGTGCTGGTGGTTGCTGCACTCACTTGCGCGGTGCTGCGTCCGGTCGTGAAGCCTCGGTAGGTCGCGATCAGGGCGACCAACACTCCAAAGAGCAGGGCCTTCAGCAAGCTACCTACGATGTCGGTCTCGAACACCACGGCTCCTTCGAGGGCCGAGAGGTAGATGCCGGGCGAGAGCCCGAGCATCTGCACGCCTACGAGATAGGCGCCGAAGATCGAGAAGACGATGAACAACGCGGAGAGCAGAGGCATGGACAGGGTCAAGGCGATGGCCTTGGGCACGATGACGAACTTGATCGGATCCACGGCCATCGTGCGCATGCCATCGATCTGTTCGGTCGCCACCATCATCCCGATCTCCGCCGCCATGGCGGAGCCTGCCCGGCCGGTGACCAACAGGCCGGTCAGAACCGGGCCTAACTCGCGGATCAAAGAAAGGCCGACGACCGCCCCCAAGGACTCCTCGGCCCCGAACCGCACAAGGACGTGGTACAGCTGCAGGCCCATCACCAGGCCCACGGCCAGGCCAGAACCACAGACGATGGCTAGAGAGAGTACGCCGCTGTCGTAGGTCTCCCGCACGATCCGATACGGCCGATAGGGCGGGCGCAGCATTCCGGCCCCGATCCAACCGGCAAAGCGCGCAATGCGGCCCAACTCGGAGATCGCGTTCAGGGTGTTGCCCCCCAGACTCTCGACCGCAGTTCGCATCATGTGCCTAGGAGCCCGCCTCGGGGCGCGGTGCAAAGCGCGCATCGGTGATCCGGAAGGAGCCCGCTTCTATGTCCGCCAAACGGGTCTCGTGGCTCTCGCAACGGGCTGCAGCCAGCACATCCGGAAGGACGGCCTTCACCCGTTCCATGGTTTCGGCCTGGGCCTCGATCACGAGGAACGCAACCTCGCGGCCCATCGAGACCTCGGCGTCGGCCTTGGCTTTGTTGATGGCGGCCAGAGCCGCCGCTGCAAGCTCTAGGCTCTCCGCGTCCTTGGGCGTTTCAGCCGTGAACTCTGCCGACGTCGGCCACGTGGCGCCGTGGATGCTGGCCTGCCCGGTTTCTTCTGCGTACACCCAAGACCAGACTTCTTCGGTGATGAAGGGCAGGGTCGGCGCAAACAGGCGCAGCAGGACTTGCAGGCCAAGGCGCAGGGTGGCCACGGCGGAACCCCGTCCGACGGCATCGTCTTCGCTGCGGGCGCGGTTCTTGACCAACTCCAGATAGGTGTCGGTGAAGCGAGTCCAAAAGAACGACTCGGTCTCCTGGAGGGCTTTCGCGTACTCCATCCCATTGAGGTCTGCGGTAGCTCGATCCACCAGCTGCGAGAGCTCGGCCAGGAAGGCTCGGTCCAGCTCGTGGGTGATCGGGTGGCTTTCCGCCGATTGGCTGAGCACGAACTTGCTCGCGTTGAAAAGCTTGGTGACGAGCCGACGCCCGACCTTGAAGACCTTCTCGTCCAGTGCCGTGTCGACGCCGAGGCGGGCACTGGCCGCCCAGTAGCGGACCGCATCCGAGGAGAATTGCTCGAGCAGACCCATGGGCGTGACCACGTTGCCCTTGCTCTTTGACATCTTCTTGCGATCCGGGTCGAGGATCCAGCCGGAGATCGCCACGTGATGCCAGGGCACGCTGTCCTCGTGAAGCATGGATTTGGCAATCGTGTAGAAGGCCCAGGTCCGGATGATCTCGTGAGCTTGGGGTCGGAGATCCGCCGGGAAGAGCTTGGCGTGTCGCGCTTCGTCGAGGATCCAGCCTGAGCCAATTTGGGGCGTCAACGAGCTGGTGAACCAGGTGTCGAAGATGTCGGCCTCTCCTATGAAGCCGCCTGCTTGGCCGCGCTGAGCTTCTTCGAAACCCTCGGGGAGATCGGTCATCGGGTCCACCGGCAGCTGTTCCGGCGTGGCGAGGATCGGCGAACCGAAATCCGTCGTGCTGTCTTCGCGAATCGGATACCAGACCGGGATCGGCACGCCGAAATAGCGCTGCCGGCTCACGCACCAATCGAAAGACAGATTGCGGGTCCAGTCTTCGTAGCGCTTGCGCATGTGAGGCGGGTGCCACTGGATCGCCTCGCCCTTCGCGAGCAAGGCTTCCTTCTGGTCGAGAAGCCGAACGAACCATTGCCGCGTGGGAAGGAACTCGATCGGGCGGTCGCCCTTTTCGTAGAACTTGACGGCGTGCTCGATGGCTCGCGGCTCAGCCTGCAGCGGGGCACCGCCGCCGGTCGCACTGCCCGCGGGATCTCGGAGCAAGTCGACACATGCGGCACGAGCCTGTTTCAGGTTCTTGCCTTCGAGCTCTGCGTAGGCGTTGTTGGCGGCCGCGGGGTCGCTGCTCTCGAAGCCTTCCGTACCGAACTGCACGGGCACAAGCCGTCCGCTCTTGCCCATGATCTGGCGCAGCGCCAAGCCCTCGTCTCGCCACCACTCGACATCGGTTTGATCGCCGAAGGTGCAGACCATGAGGATGCCCGTGCCCTTTTCGGGGTCGGCTTTGTCGCTCGGGAAGATCGGAACCGGGACGCGGAACAGCGGGGTGATCGCCTTGCGACCGAACAGACCCTGGAAACGCTCATCCTCGGGATGGGCGGTCACCCCGACGCAGGCCGCGAGCAGTTCGGGTCGCGTGGTCGAGATGACGAAACTCTCGTCGCTTTCTTCGACGCCGAACTCGATGTCGTGATAGGCGCCGGCCTGATCGCGATCTTCGACCTCAGCCTGGGCGACGGCCATCTGGAAGTCGACGTCCCACATGAAGGGCGCGTCGCTCATGAAGAGATGGCCCTTCTGGTGAAGGTCGCGGAACGAGAGTTGTGCCAGGGTGCGGCTTCGCGCATCGACCGTGGCGTACTCGGTGGACCAATCGACGGAGAGGCCGACTCGCTCCCAGAGCGCCTTGAAGGCCTTCTCGTCCTCGGCGGTCACGCGCGCGCACAGGTCGATGAAGTCCGAGCGCGAGATGACGCGGGGACGACCCTTGCGGACCTTGGCGCTCGCCTCTTCGAGAACCAGATCGGGATCCCGGGGCAGGGTAGGGTCGCAGCGGACATGGAAGAGGTTCTGCACCCGGCGCTCGGTGGGCACGCCGTTGTCGTCCCAACCCAGGGGGTAGAAGATATTCTTTCCGAGCATCCGCTGGAAGCGGACGACGACGTCGGTCTGGGTGTAACTGAAGACGTGGCCGATGTGCAGGGCGCCCGAAGCCGTCGGCGGCGGGGTATCGACCACGAAAGTCTCGTCGCGCGGACGCGTTTCGTCCCACTGATAGAGGCCGGACTTCTGCCAGGCCTCGTGCCAACGGGTTTCGGCCGCCTCGGCATCGAAATGCTTGGGCAGCCCTGACGCATTCAGAGCGCGAATCGGGGGGCTGGTCATGACCGGCACAACCTAGCGTCGCACCCTCGCAACCGCCTCAGGAACCCGGAGTTGCAGGGCTCTTGACGAGTCCGTCGCGCGCCTTCCGAACCACATCCATGCCCCGCTCGAGGAACAGCTGAAGCCAGCCCGGGTCCGAGGGTCGAAATACCTCCAGGAGTTCCGCCCGGATGGCCAGGCCTCGTTCTGAATCCAGATCGCCATGATGATGAAGCCAGTTGTCCGCTCGAAGAGCCCAGAAGACGCGATCCGCTGGGACGGTGCCGAACTCGGCTGTGAACGGCGTGAATTCGACCTCTGGGTCCATGGCTTCTGTGAGCCCGGTCTCAATCACACCGCAAAGTGGCGCGGAAACCGACTCTCCGGCCCGGGTGCTGCGGAAGGCGTCGCCGTACCAGTCGCGCCCACGGTGGTAGACCGGCTCGTCCGGCTCCAGTTCGGTGATGAGTTCTGGCATCCCCCACGGACCGAGGCCGGTGTGGATGTCGATCCAGGCGACCCGGGTCGCTCCGCTGCACTCGTCCCGGGCCAACCGTCGGATCAGCCGGTTGCTCTCCTGCGCGTTCCCCCCGCCATACTGCAGGCCCGTCGGGTACTCGTACTGACCCGCGGAGAGGACTTCCTGAAGCCGCCCGCCTCCGTGGGCTTTTGCGAAGGCGATCAGGGCCTGTCGAGCCTCGCCGTCGTGTTCTGGATCCAGAACGCTCGGATTGAGGTGAGGGTGAAGTGCCCCGTATTCAGGCTGGGTCTGATGCTCCGCCGGGTGGGCGAGAAAGTTCCGATTCAGGTCCACGTTGCCCTCGTTTACGCGACGGCCTGCATCAAAGCCCCAGGGATTGATCGCATGCACGAGGAGCAGGCCAAGCATGGGGGGTAGTTCGAGCTCCACGCGGCGTCGCAGCAGCTGGCACTGCAAGGCGCTGCCTGCGTGACCTTCTACCCCGTGGGTGCCTGAACTCACCACCAGCAGCCATTCTGGCGAGGAAGGTCCGAGGCGCGCCGTATCCACGGCCAGTTCTCGGCCGGTCCTGCTCCGGGTTCCGATCGGGTGATTGACCACCGTGGCACCCGCGTTCGCCGCCTCCCGGAGGAAGGCCTCACGAGCGTCGGCGTAGGTCGGACTCAAGTCCAGCGAGAGCGTGGGCACCGGGTCTCCTTGCACTAGTTAGAATACGGACCGCTCATGGAATTGTTCAACGTCGCGGCTCTGCTCGTCAGCTTTTCGGCCCTGTTTGCCTGGATCAATCATCGCACGCTCGGGCTGCCTTCCACGATTGGCGTGATGGCCATCGCACTGGTGTTCTCGATGGGGTTCGTCCTCCTCGAACGCCTGGGCGTCGTTCCCTCCGCGGCTTTCGACTGGTTCCGTGGGGTCGAGTTTGCGCCCACCCTGCTGAACGGAATGCTGGGCTTCCTGCTCTTTGCGGCGGCGCTGCATGTCGACCTGGGAGACCTCCGCGAACAGAGTTGGGTCATCGCGTTTCTGGCCACGGTAGGCGTCGTCGTGACGACTTTCCTGGTGGGTCTGGGGACTTGGTGGTTGTTGGCTCTGCTGGGCCTCGAACTCCCCTTTGTCTACGCGCTGCTCTTCGGGGCGTTGATCGCTCCTACCGATCCCATCGCGGTGATTTCGATCTTGAAACAAGCGGGGGTTCCCAAATCCCTGGAGACCAAGATCGCTGGTGAGTCGCTCTTCAACGACGGGGTCGGTGTCGTGGTCTTCCTGATCGTGGCGGGAGCGGCGGCGGGCGGTGGCTTCGACGCCGGAGAAGCGACGAGCCTGTTCTTGACCGAGGCGGTTGGTGGTGTGGTTCAGGGTCTGGTTCTTGGTGCCGTGGCATACGGAATGCTGCGCACTGTCGATCAGTATCAGGTCGAGGTGCTGGTCACCCTCGCGCTCGTGATCGGGGGCTACGCCTTGGCTTTGGCCCTTCATACCAGCGGGCCGCTGGCTATGGTCGCGGCGGGCTTGCTGATCGGGAATCACGGCCGCAGTCTTGCGATGAGCGATCGGACCCGCGAGCACCTCGACACCTTCTGGGAGCTGATCGACGAAGTGCTGAACGCGGTGCTGTTCGTGATGATCGGCTTCGAGGTGCTCGTGCTCGATGTCACGCCGGCCCGGTTGGTGGCAGGTCTCTGTGCGATCCCCCTGGTTCTGGGCGTCCGCTTTCTGTCGGTGGGTCTCAGCACCAAGCTCATGAGCGTGCGTCGCACTTTCAGCCCTCACGCCGTCAAGATCATGAGTTGGGGAGGGCTGCGAGGCGGAATCTCGGTGGCCCTCGCCCTGCAAATTCCGCCGGGCCCGGAGCGCGAGGTTCTGCTGACCATGACCTATGTCGTGGTTGCGTTCTCGATCCTGGTCCAGGGTCTGACGATGGGCCCGTTGGTTCGCCGCCTCTACGGCGCCAACCCCAGCTGATCAGGGGGGCCGCGGCGGCGTTCTGGCGCGAGCCGGTTTGAGAGATGTACTGGGCGTCGGCCTCGCGGAGGTCGGTCTGCCTCCATTCGATATTTCTGAGACGGGCTCTACCCTCCTGCGATGGCCGACCATGACTTCGATCAACTGAAAGAGAGCACCCTACGCCGCCGCAGTGGCGAGAAGTGGCAGACCTATGCCGACGATGTGCTGGCTCTGTGGGTCGCCGACATGGACCTGATGCCCGCGCCACCGATCCAACGGCGCTTGCAGCAGTGCCTCGACCTCGGCGACCTCGGTTACCCGATGCATCCCGCGCCGAGTGGCCTGCAGGAGGTCTTTGTCGAGCGTGCGCAGCGGCTCTGGGATTGGAAGATCGAAGCGCGCCAGGTCGAGCCGCTCACCGAAGTCGTGCAGGGGATGCATGTCATTCTCGAACAGTTCAGCGATCCGGGCGATGGTGTGATCGTGCAGACGCCGATCTATCCACCCTTCGTGGGTTCCGTGAAGACCTTGAAGCGCCGGCTCGAAAACAACCCGCTGCTGCCCGGGGAAGGCGGCTATCGGATCGACTTCGATGGCCTCGCCGCGGCGGCCGAAAATTCAAGGATCCTGCTGCTCTGCAACCCCCACAACCCGACGGGTCGAGTCTTCCGACGGGACGAACTCGAGGGGATCGCTGAGATCGCGATCGCTCATGACCTGCTCGTGGTCAGTGACGAGATCCACTCCGAGCTGGTGTACCCGGGCTACGACCACATTCCTTTTGCGG
>JAVJHY011534902.1:263-11912 GCA_035593235.1 Phascolosoma agassizii | reverse complement strand
GGCATGGAGATGCGCGCGCAGTTGGAGAGAAGCGTCGGGGCAGGGGCCCTACTCGACAGTGCGCTCACCCGCATCGTAGAAGCCGGTGGCTTCCGGGTTCGGCGTGCCGTCCTCGTTTCGGAGCTCACCGGAGAGGTTGACCGATGCGTCACCCGTCCCGTTCTCGCCGTGGCAGGAAGCGCACATATCGACATACATGCGCCGGCCCTCGTGCAACGTGACCGGGTCGTTCGGCGCGACCGAGCCGACATCGACCGCTTCGCCCGGAGTCATGCGCTGGGCGACGATCTCGCGTGCCTCGACGTCGGAGAGCTCGTCGTCGTCCTCTTCCGCCGAGCGCAGGAGGTCTGCGACTTGGCCCTCGATCGCAACGTTGCGCACGTACAACGCCAGGCTCCACAGGTCCTCCTCTGCGAGCCACCCCCAGGGGGGCATCGCCGAGCCAGGCATTCCGCGACGGATCGTCGCGATCAAGTCTCCTTGCGTGGGAACACCGTTCTGCGTCGAGATGAGCCGAAACCGGCCACTCGCGAAGTTTCGGGGCGCGGGGTGAAGCAGGTACGCGGCCTCGCCGTCTCCGCGGCCCTCGACACCGTGGCACACCGAACAGTGTCGGTCATAGAGATCGCGACCGCGATCGAGGTCAGCCCCGGGATCCGCGCCCGAGCCGCCGACCGCCGGGGCAGCGAGAGCTAGGGCCAAGAGGACACCGAGCCCAAACAGGTTCGTTCCAATCGAAGCGGCGCGCATGACCTCTCCCGGTGCTCAAGTTTTCCCAATTGAACGTACCGCGTCACGATTGCCCGGCGGGACGTCGTGGGCGATACGGCACTAGGCGCAGAGCACAAACCCATTGGACCCAGCACGGCGGAAGCGCGGCACGATGTCGCGCTCGGGATCGAACAGTTGCGCGCATCAAGGAAGCCGGACGGCGACGATAGAAAGAGGAGTCCGGCTACCACCGCCAAGGCACCGTCGACACCTTCTCCAGATACAAGTCGATCAGTGATCGGCTCCGTGCTCGTCATCCGAGTCCCAGAAGACCGACGCATTGCTCGGCTGCAACTCCCTGAACCGGATGTTCGCAATGGGCCGACCGATCCCGGTCGCCATCAGGCGCTGATCTTGTCGGGGACGGAGGCGTGCTGGCTCAGGACGACTCATGCACCAACGCCGGTGACAAGGCGACGTGCACACGACACCCGTGCTCGGCGGGGTTCGCCCTCGCTATCGCCGGTCCACCTGAACGCGCCGAAGTGTTCTCGTGCATCCGGTGCGGCGGACACGCTGTGTCGTGGCTCTTGTTTGTCGCCTCGCCGAACCACGACGCGCGCACTGCGCTCGACTCGAGTGCGTCACTGCGGGCGCGTACGGCGTCTTCCGTAGGCACCGTCGGCTCAGAGCGCACCGCGCACCGACGCCGACAGGAGAACGCCTTGGGAGCTCGCCTGGGGTTGACCGCACACGCGACCTCGGAAACGATTGAGTCATCCATGCGGGATGCACCCGAGTGTCCCGTTCCCGAGGAGGTTCGGACGCGGCGTCGTTTGCGGAGTTCGGTTTGGCGGCGAGCAGGTCTTCGACGGTACGGACCGGGTCGTCCAGTGCGGCGCTCGCCGCATCGTTGCCCGACACGAGCGCATCGATCTGCGCCAACAGTTCGTCGGCTACGGCGGTGGCCTTTTCAACGCGGACGAGTTCGCGCCGCGCGCGCACTTCGACCAAGGCCGCCGCGGTTGTTTGGATACGAGTACGCAGCTCGGGGCGCCGGCCGATTCGATCACGCTCGCATAGGTCTCGACGACACGCCCGTACGTATCGCGCTCACTGAGGAGCGCATCGACCCTCTCGAGCAGCAGGTCCCGCTCATACGTCGCGCCCACGACGTCGACCGGCCAATCGACGCCGGCCCCTTTGGAAGGCCTCGCAGAAACGCGCGGCGAGTGAGACGGCGGCGGTACGCAGCGCTTCGTTGCGCGCCTGCTCCGCTTCGGCGTTCGCAATCGTCGACGCAGGCGTCTCGCGGCTGCGCTTGAACGTCTCGATATCGCGCGTGAGCTTCCCTTCCGCGAAGTCGAGGAAGCCGACCGGGTCGGGCGGCGCGCGCCTCGTCAGTCCAGCCGCCGTACTCGTCGATGCTCGCGCCGACCTTGGTGCGAAGGCCGGGAAGACGTGTCCACGCAAGCCACGCGGTGGCAACGAGGAGTACGAACAGGGCGAGTTTGACGATTCTCACCGGCAGAGCCTGGCAAGCGAATGGGGTACGGCGATCGAGCGAATCGCACGCCGCGGTGCGACCGGGAAGTCCACTGGGGGCAAACCGCTCCCGCGATGCCAACTTCCGTCGCGGCCCGGATAGGGACCTCAGGCGGCGCGGTAGTCGTCGCGCAGCAGCCCACCAAGTCGGTCACGGCTCGCGATCTCCCCCACTGCGCTGACCTCGCCGTCGATCGTCTCCCGAGCACCTCGCGAAGCACGGGTCAATTCACTCGCGCCCCGACCGCGGACTCAGGGGTCTCTCCTGATCGAGAAAGAGAACGGCTCGTTGTCGAGCGACGAAACGTCGGGAGTCAGGGGCAGTCCGAGGTTGGTGGTGGTCCAGGCGAACCCGTCGTAGATCGTGGCGAAGAGTTGGGAGTTCGAGTCCGAGTAGACGAGCATGAGCTCGTCCTGGCCGTAGGACACCATCTGGGCGGCCTGGATGTCGCCCATGCCGGCGACGAGCTTGTCGCTCTGGAGAACCCAACCCACGAAGGGCGTCCAGGTGGCCCAGTCGATCTCCGAACCGGCGTCCAGATCGCGGTAGACGAGCACCACCTTGCCGGTGGTGCCCACCCAGGCGATCGCGGCATCGCGATCGTTTGGGGCACTGACGGGGTCCACTTCTCGGATCGCCACCCAGCCGGCACCGTCCCAGATCATGCCGACCGTGTCGTCGTCGCCGTTTCCCTCGGTCAGGACCGCCGCGATACGGTCGGATCCTTCCTCCGCCGCCAGCCGGACCACCTTCGCCCGCGCCAACGCCGTCGTCAGCGTCGTCGTGTTCCACACGTTGGTCCCCGCCAGCTTCGTCGCATACTCGACCTCCTCGGTCGTGTACTGATGCCCCCAAACGACCAGGAGATCTCCGCTGGACTGCTCGTACGCTGCGTCGAAGGCCCTGGACTCCGTGACCGTCGACATCGTCGCGGACAGCGTCGTCTCCGTCCCCAGCTCGTCCCACGCGGACCCGGTCCAGGTCACGGCGTGCAGGCGCGAACCAAGGTCCGCATAGATCAGGGCGATCTCGTCCGTCCCCGGACGAGCCACGAGCTCCACCCACAGAACGCTGGTGGTTCCCGGCGGCGTCACGAAGACGTTCGTCTCCGGCGACCAGGTGCCCGCGGAACGGGTTCGGAAGACGGGGTTGGGCGTGTCGTTCGAATAGACGACGAGGGCCTCGCTCGATGAGGCCTCGTGCTCGAGGTCGAATCCGCGTTTGTCGGCGTTCGCAACGGGAATCGCCGTCGAGGACCAGTCGACCGTCCACACGTCGCCGTCCCAGCGCAGCAGATCGAGGGTCGTGCTGACCATGTCGTTCGAGAGGATGCCGAGCACGTACTCGAAGTCTCCGGAGGGCCGGAACGCCCCGACTGTCCAGTCGATCGTCGGGTTCGCAGTCGCGCTCGTGCTGATCGCGGACCAGAAGGAGAGCGAATCGTCCCACGTCTGGACGCTCGCCTGATCCGAGGCCCCTTCACCGTAGGAGAGCCGGACGTCACCCGCGGCGACGAGGTCACCAACGAACTTCACGGTCGGCGTCTCGGGCAGGACGACCGGGCCGGGGCCCGCGTTCACCGTCGCGGTGATCGTCTTCGATTCCGGAGCGATCGACGCAAGACTCCCCGCGCAGACACCGTCCGCACCCGTCGGCGCGGGCGACTGAAGCATGAAGTTGTTGGTCCCGGTCGCGGCGAGATCCACTGTCTGGCCCGACACTGGGTTGCCGTTGACGTCCCTGACGGTGACCGTGACCGTCGAAGCGGAGCTCCCGTTCGCCTGAACGTTGGCGGGCGTAGCCGTCACCAGAGAGAGAGCCGCACTGATGTTCGCGGGGTCGCCAACGAACGATACCGCGGGCTGCTGGGACAGCGCGAGCGCGCCCGGGCCGACGGTGGCAGTGATCGTTTTCGCCTCGGCCTTCGTGGAGGCGATCGTACCCACCGCGACACCGCCCGAGTCCGTCGTCGTGGCGGGCTGGGTGACCGTGTTGCCGGCGCCGATCGCCGTCAGTTGCACCGACTGGCCGGCGACCGCGTTGCCGTTGACGTCGCGGACCGCGACCGTAACGGTGGCCGTCTCGAGTCCGTCGGCGATCACGTCCACCGCCGGGCTCACGGTGACGGTGGAGTCGATTGCGCTGAGGTTGCTCGCATCGCCGATGAACGGAATGCCGGGGCTCAAGACCAGAACGACCTGATCCGGTCCGGGATTCACGATCGCGAATACGGTCTTCGTCTCGGCCGTCGTCGAGGCGATCCCCGCCGAGGCCGTGCCGTTCGAATCGGTCGGGGTCGCGGGTTGCCCGAGCACGTTGTTCGTCCCGGTGGCCGCGATCTGGACGATCTGATCCGGAATCGGAGCGTCCTTCCCATCCCGGACCGTGACGAGGATCGTCGCGGTCGCCGCACCATCCGCCACGACGTCCGAGGGCGACGCGACGGTGATGGTCGAGTACGTGGAGGAGGCGCCGTTCCCGGATCCGCCCCCGTTCTTTCCGTTCTTGTCGTGGCATCCAGCCAGGAGGATCGCGGCGAACGCGACGCCGATCAGGGAGGCGGACGAAGTTGTTCTCATGGGACCGAAGGTGGCGCGGTCCCGCGGGGAACCTACTGAGGTGGAGACCTGCAGCGAGGAGCCTTTGACTGGGACCGGGGGGGGGGAGGGAGACACGGACGGGCGATGGGGTATCGGCCGGGATTCTCCGGAGCCTGAGCCCTCCCCCCGCTCGATTCCGCTCGAGGTGCGGGGAGGGCGGGCCCCGCGCCCGACAAACCGGGGCCGAGGGAGGCGTTGCATGAATCGAATCGCCGGGGCCCCTCCACCACGATTTGAGGACTGATCGCGACCGAAGCGGGAGGATCGCCGCTGGATTCGTGCATCAACGCCCATCCGACTGGCGACCGGGCCGCGTTCTCTCGATCGGCCACCGGCGACGGCCTCGCTCGACGCGGAAACACGGTGGGATTGTTGGTCACGTTCCTTGCGCGACGGCGTCACAGCGCGGGCTGTCCCCGCAACGGCGGGCCCCCCTTCATCACTAAGTGAGCTCCCCATGAACCGCACGTTCGCCACACTCTCCTCCGCGCTGTTTCTCGCCGCAGCCGTGATCGGCCTCTCCCAAGAGAGCGCCGCCGCGGCTGCTCTGGCAGACAACGGGCGTGGCTCTGGTCCCGTGATCTTTGTCACCGAACAGGGTCTCTACTACGACTCCATCGTCGTCGTCGACCCACTGCCCTCGAAGGGCCGCTTTCAATTGCTCGAGATGGGACCGGGCGGGCTGCAAACCCAGTTCGGTCCGGGCAACCGCGGCTATGTTGGCGGCCGATGGAAGGAGGACTTCGACGGAGATGGGAACTTCCCCTACTTCCTCTGCCCGCTTCTTGGCCCCGGACGCACGACGCCCTAGTCGCGAAGCTCGTTCCCAAGAGAACCACGACCGCGAGCTGGCTCGGAGGCGGCCCGCGGTCGGTGGGTCCTGGGGCACGCGACCCGGCGAATGAACTCGCCTGCGCCTACCAGCTCCGTTCGTGGATGCACCGCCGCTCCGATCGCGCGGCGTGCACGCGCGAGAAGCGCCGAACGCGAGAGCCCGCCGCGAGCCTCAGTTTCCGGCGCGCAGCCTCCGCGCCTCGGTCTCGAGCTCGACGATGCCTTCCTTCAGGCGCGCGATGCCGAGCCAATGCGTGTGGTCCGACGCCTGGTGGTAGGCGGCCTTGAACGTGATCGCGTGAGCGAACTTGGCGATGTCGAAGAAGATGCGCTCGGGCTCGGAGTGATTCTCGTAGAGCGCGTGGCCGCCGAGGACCAGCTCGTGCCCCTTCGTCGGGTGCGCGGGACGCTCGGCCGGCGGCGGGACGAGCAGGCCCTCGTCGAAGAGCTCGGAGACGATCTCGGCCGCATATCCGACGAGCCGGTCGGCTTCGCGCTTGATCGCGTCCGCGTCCTCGAGCGCTTCCCGCGCGACGCGCAGCGCGTGGCAGCGGGTACAGCGCTCGAGCATGCGCCCTCGCTCGAACTTCGCCTCCTCGGGCGTGATCGTGTGCATCGGGATCGGTTGATCTTCGCCGACGAGCACGGCACCCGATCCAGCCTTTCCGAGCGTGATACCTCCGGACACGTCGTGCGTGCCGCGGGGCATGTGACAACCGACACAGCTCGGAGCCTGCCGCTCGTCGCCGCCACTCGCGCGGTACGCGACACCGTGCGCCGACGCTTCCCATGCCTCGATGTGCGGATGGTCAGGCCCCATGTGGCACGTCCCGCACGCCTCGGGCCTTCGCGCGTCCGCCGCCGAGCTCCGGTGCGAGCTGTGGCACCCGCCGCAACCGCCTTCCTCACCGCCGCCCATGTCGTGACAACCCATGCACCCGACGCGTTGCATGGCAGGAATCTGGGCCAGGAGCCGTCCGTTCGCGAGCGCGTTTGGCGAAGCGTTGTTGTGCACGCTCGCGAGAAACTCGGCGGTCTGGTCCTCGTGGCACGGCTGACAACGCTTCGCCGGAACTCGCCCTCGCGCGCCGAAGATCGCCTCGTGATCGTCGCCGTGGCAGTCCTCGCAACGCACGCCCTCGGCCGCGTGCGCGCTCTCGTCCCATTGCGCGAGCACACCGGGCTGCCGGCTGCGGTGACAACCCGCGCAACTCTCGGGTGTCTCGGGCGCCAGGTGCCCCGCTCCGGCGCCCTGGCGATCCCTCGACGTGGCTCCACCGCCGACGAGCGCGAGCACGATCGCGCCAATGCCGAGCACCACGAAGACTGCGGCGACGCGCACTACTGATCCGCTCCGCCGAGCAACTGCTCGTACTGGTCGCGGCGCTCTCTCGCCGCGACGCGAAGCTTATGGCTCGGCGCGTGCGCCGAGACGGCGGCGAGCACGGCACGCGCCAGCGACGCCTCGCCTGCGCGCGCAACGCCTGAAAGGAAACCGTCAAGGTGCGGGAGCGGTTCGGCGTTCGCGACCCAACGCCGCAAGGCACCCGCGGCTGCCTTCTTGCGACCGTCGAGCTCGTATGCCGCCGCGAGCACCAGCCACGCGCCCGGATGTCGCCGGCGAAACACGACGGTCTCCTCCAAGAGATCGATTGCATCGGACACGCGCTGCTCGGACAAGTACACGCGGGCGAGGGCGACGCGGATTTCGGCTGCATCACGGGCGACTCGCGAGGAGAGCTCGAGGTCCTCGAGCTCGGGCGCGTTCTGCACCGGTCCGCGGCGCAGGAGCGACGCGTACGCCACCGACCTCAGATAGGGCGACGGATCGTTCAACCCCGAACGGAGGAGCTCGACCCCATCCGCTCGCCGGCTGGCCAACTCCAGCGCGAGCAGCCGTCCCTCCGGGAGCGTCTCGTCCGCGAGCGAGGCCGGATCGCCGAGCCACGACGCGGCCGCCCAGCGAAAGAACGGTTCGGGATGGGACGTCGCTCGCTCGAGTAACGGGCGCGCCGCTTTCGTGTTTCCTGTCCGCGCGAGTTGAACGCCGCGCACGGCATCCAGTGTTTCCCTCGGCGGCGGCCCCCACCACAACTCCGACCATTCCGCGGCCCACTCCTTCCCCTCGCTCTCATGACACGCCGTGCACGCGTCGGGCGTCTCGGGCGCGGCGGGCAACGGCGACGAGATCCGGTGATCGCGCTGATGGGAGAGCAAACCGGGCAAGAGCATCGGCATGTGGCACGCGACGCATCGCCCGCCCTCGTCGTTCGCAGCGTGGTGCGTGTGAGCTCTGTTCGCCTGGGCAGCGTGACAGCGCGAACAGATCGCGTCGGCGTGTTCCCTGTGCTGCATGCGGTCCGCGTGTCCATCGTGGCAACCGCTGCACGTCAGGTCGCCCTGTAGGAAGCAGGCGCTGCGCAGGAACGCGTCCGCCTGGTAGATCTGCCCGGTCGCGGCGCCGTGCGAGTACACGCTCTGACGCGTGAGCGGCGACACGACCCAGTGCTCCGCATCGAGCGGTGTGAACTCCGAGCCGACGGGTAGGCCGCCGTGGCACCGCGTGCACACGCCGGTCGCCGCGCGCGCGTCGAGTCGCGCCAGGTCGGGGAGCGGCTCGTCATCGTCGAGATTGCGCCAGGCCTCGACGTGCGCAAGCGCAGGTCCGTGGCACGCCTCGCAGTCGATCGACGTGGAACGCCACGTTCCGTCGATGCGCTTGTTCTCCACATCTTCGCGCAGGCGCGTTCCGCTGACATGGCAGCCCGAACAGTCCCGCTCGAAGCTGCGGCGGGCGGTCCTGCGCGGCGCACGCCTGCCGCGTTCCTCGGGCATCTCCGGCCCCTGAATCGCGTCCATCACTTCGTCGACGTCGCGCCAGGTGTCCGCCGCGATGTCGTAGCACTCGGGCAGAAGTCGGTGAACGCCGGAGTCGTCCCGGCGCAGGTGGGCTTGCATCCAGCTCGATCCGATCGAGAGGTCCGATCCCCCGGGCGGCGACGCGAGCGGCCGGCCTGTCCTCCCGTGCGGGGACGCTTCCCATTCGGCGAAGACGTCCGGATGACAGGGCTGACACGACGCGGCGCCGGCGGTGCGGAGCGACACCGTGTCCTTCGTCGTTTGGTCGTCCGATGGAGCGCCTCCGTCGTCCGCGCCCCGCGACGAGGACGTGCGCACATCCGCGCTCTCCGTGCGGAACGGTCTCGGGTCGTCGCGCTCGCGCACGGCCGGATCCTCGAAGAACGCCAGCGACGCCAGGCTACCGACTCCGATGAAGGCCGCGAGGACCCGTTGCGATCGGACGGCTTTCGGATTCATCGTTGCAGCGTTCGGCGCGATTCGGCTCTTTCGCTCGCTCGCACCCTTTGTCGGGCCACGCTCAAGATTACACTCGGGTAGGCTCACGTACACCGCGCGAATAGCAGTGCACGCACTGGCCTGTCGCCGCGATGCATCGGTCGACACACATGCCCTACGCACTTTGGCCCACACTCGTCGCCGCACTCGTTGTCGTCGCACCGGTGCACGCCTCTCGCCTCGGCTCGGCGGGCGAAGCGTCGTGCGACGAGGGAACCGCCCAACGCGCGTACGCGGTATTCGCGAAGAGCTGCTCGTCGTGTCACAGCGAACGCGTGCGCCGGCCGAAGGGCGACCTCGGATTCGTACTCGATCTTCGCCGTCTGTCACGCGCGGGCGAGTACGTCGTTCGCGGGCAGCCCGACGCATCGGCCCTCCTGCGCGTAATGGAAGACGGCTCCATGCCGCCACCGCGCAGCGACATCCGGCCCTTGAGGCAGGCCGAACTGGATGCGGTGCGCAGTTGGATTCTCGACGGCGCGCCCGCTGGCCCGATCGACCCTAGTGTCCTTCCACCTCTTCCGGACGTCGAGGACACGTCGCCGACGACCGAGTACGTCGGGCAGCTGCACCCGCTCCTGGTGCACTTTCCAATCGGGCTCCTCTTCGCGGCCGCCCTGGCCGAAGTCCTGTTCTTGATATCGAGTGACCACCGTTTCCGGTCCGCGGCCGAGTACTGCCTCCTCCTCGGGACCGGTGGCGCGTGCGTCGCAACGATCTCGGGTTGGTTCTTCGCCGAGGACCTGGACTACACGATGACGATGCACCGCTGGCTGGGCGTGGCGACGAGCCTATTTGCGCTGGCGGCGTGCCAGCTTGCCGCGCGGGTCCGTCGCTTGCCCCCAAACGAAGCGCCGACGTCCCTCGGCCGAGCAGCGTTGCTCACCACGATCCTGCTCCTCGTCGTCACCTCGCATCTCGGCGGCGCAGCGACATGGGGCGACCTGGCATTCGCCCCGTAGCAACCTGCGCCGTGGGTTCCAAAACTCGGCCGGCGAGTTGCCCGTGTCATGACCGGCGTCTCGGGCACCTAGCGTGGGCGGATGCGAGCCACGACCTACCCGTTGCGGGTGCTCCTCCTAACGGGATCCGTCTGGGGCCACCAGAACCGCCGCGTTGCTGAAGGAGCAGCTCGGCGGCCGCGCGCTCCGACTCAGCGACGACCAGCGCCGACGGCTGGCGGTAAGAGCAAAGTCACTCGGGCGTGACACCCTGAACTCAGCCGCCTTCGGTACCGGCCGAGTCTATGGCCCCCACACCGATCACCGGCCTCCGGAGCGCTCGAGTGCGGCGCACGGCCGCAGGTCTCAGCTCGCTCAGCCGGGCGCGCCGTCCGGCGCGGGACAAGCGTCACCAGAAGCGCGTCGGCGAAGGGCCAGCGTACCGGCGCCCCGGCGCAGGACGATTCCTGAGAGCGCGAGGACGACGAGCGGTAGAACGAGCGGCGGCTCGTCGGCCCAGTCGAAGCGCGCGTGGGCGACGAGCGCGCCCAGCATGGAGCCGATGGCGAGCAGCGCCCCGGCACGCGGGAACGCTCCGACGAGGAGCGCGAGTCCGGCGACGATCTCGACGAGCGGCGCGACAACGGCGCCGACCTCGGGCAGCGGAAAGCCGGCGCCGGTGAGGATCGGCTCCATGGGCGCGGCGCCGGTCGCGTGCTGCAAGCCGATGCCGAGCAGCGGGATGCCGGCGCCGAGGCGTGCAGCGAGGAGCAGGAGGTTCGAGCGGTTCATGACGGTTCTCGGTTCGAGGCCTGGGCGATCGGGTTCGCCCTCCTCGACGCCGCCACGCGCCGCCGCTGAACCGACGCGTTCGGCGACGGGCGGGCTGCCTCGCGACGTGCGGTCGAGGGAGTTAGTCACAAAGGTAGTCGATCGTACTGGACAACTCCTCGAAATCGGGGTGAAAGTTCGTATCATTGAGACGTAAGTGACCTCGAGTGACGCCGATCTACTTCTTCTCCAAGAACGACCCGTTCTACGAACTGTCCAACTTCTACCCCCAGGGTCTCGAAGAGGACGGTGTCTACTGGCGGACCGTCGAGCACTACTTTCAGGCCCAGAAGTTCGTCGGCCACGAGTTCGCCGGTCACCGCGCGGCGATCAACCGAGCAACAACACCCAAGCAAGCAAAAAGCCTTGGACAATCGCGTGCCATACCGCTGCGCCCGGATTGGGAACAGGTCAAGGAGGAAGTCATGCTTCATGCCCTCCGGAAGAAGTTCGCGCATCCGACACTTAGGACGGTTCTCCTCGGAACTGGCTCTCGCGAGTTGATCGAAGGGTCGCCGACCGATCACTATTGGGGTTGTGGTGCGGACGGCTCCGGCCAGAATCGGCTTGGCGTGCTCCTCGTCATGGTCAGGGATGAATTTCGGACCGCCGGCCAAAACGGAGTTGGAGCCGACGAAAACGGTGGCCCGACCGCATAGTCATGCTGGCTGACTCGATCGCCGCGGCTATTCCACGATTCTTCGACGGGGTGGGTCGCGGCGACATCGAGATCTACAACGAGTTCAGTCTCCAGCACGAACTCGGCTGTTTTCTCCGATCCATCCTGCCTCCAGATACGAAGCTACAGTTTGAGCGGCCGGTGGATTTT
>JAVJHY011534794.1:0-11916 GCA_035593235.1 Phascolosoma agassizii | reverse complement strand
TCAAAACAGCATGAACAGATGCAATTGGCATCATGATCTCGTGATCATATTATCTGTGTAAAACCGAAGGTCCACCCATAACTTATTGATTAGAAAAACATGGAAGAAGTAATCAAATTTCTAGGTGGTACGGCTATAGCAACCGCTGCCATTGCCTGGTTGATAAAGGCCTTAGTTAGCCATTTACTTGGCAAGGATGTCGAGTTATTCAAGTCTAGGATGCAATATGAAGCCGAACATGGCAATCACCTTCTTATGCAAAAAATAACTTTATATAAGGAGGTCGCCAATCCAGTTATTGACTTAATCGTAAAGGCACAACCTCAAGGCCAATTAACACAAGACGATCTACAGAAATTTGATAAAGAACGCCTTTATACCGTCGCCTTGTTGGCTATGTTTGCTCCTGCTAACGTCTTTGATGGTTACAATAATATGATTGACTATGTCTACGATTCAGTAGAAGACAAACAAGAGTTGCAATTCAGCACATTCCGTAATAAAGCCTTAATTTTTCTTTCTGGTGTGCGTCGCGATATAGGCTTGTACGAAGATTCTGTCAAATACAATGGAACTAGATAAATCTAACCAACCTTTTTGGGGTAGGCATGAGGTAACTAGTGTTTGTATTATGCCAAGAGGGATTAAAAAGACAATGTTAGATACAAACGGTCGTTTTTATCTGTCAATCCCTGCTTATGGCAAATTGTAACAGTATTACATTTTTTTGTACTGTCTGGTCAATTCGAGTTAATGCTTCTGTGACTTAAAAATACTTTAAATTGTTGATTATAAGTTGGTTGATTAATAAATCATAACAAATGGCAATGAATATTCTATAGTAATATTTTCCTACAAAAGTCGATGAACCGTTATAGAAGCCCATTTCACAAAAATTCTAACAACATCTAAATCAAGGAGAGATAAAATGAATAAAAGCATTTTAATGGTATTTTTTTGCTTCGCCGTTGGTTCTTCCGTGGTCAGTGCAGGAGACAACGGAACTACCGACAAAACCTATACACAAACATCAAAGGAATTGGCTGAAAAATCGATTCGACAAGTGAAGCAAGGGAAAACGAAGGAGGCATACAAAACAATGCAGCACTCTAAAAAACATTTCGTCAATGGAGTCAGCAAGGAAATACAAGGAAATGGAGATCGTTCCAAATGTGATGGGTGCCACGGAAAGAGCATACAACGATAGAATTCTAACTATCTAGATCAACTGTTACAATAAAAATACCAAAAGCCCTAAGAGTTCAAACTCTTAGGGCTTTTTTATTATCTACTTCTTTTAGAGAAAAAAACGTACCAAAACTTCTAAGGCCTTCTGATAATCGAATTTTGGGACATAATTTGGTACACGAAAAAGAGAACGTACCAGAAACTATAAATTTAGGTACTGTCGATTCTCCTGGTACCATTTCATGTATCAAAATTGCTTTATCAGAAAGCCTTAAAGATTGCGAAACATGATTGTTATGAAATGTTATTAGCCCATTGATGATCGGGATCTTCTATATCAATTTTATGCACTCCGCCATGGAAATGATCTTGCAGTTCCTGGTATTGGTCATGAATATTTTCATCAGGGTGTTCCCATTCTTGTAAATAAACAACTTTATTCACTTTTGCCTGTAACATTGCTTTCGAACAGTTAAAGCAAGGACGGAATGTTGAATACGCCGTGCTATCTTCAACACTTATTCCGAATCGTGCAGCAGATAAAACAGCATTTTGTTCTGCGTGAACGCAAATACAGAGATCGTACCCAGTCCCAGATTGAAATTTAGTCGGGTTGTTATTACACCGAACACATCCTCCATCCCGACAGTTTTTCATACCCTCAGGAGTTCCATTGTAGCCGGTTGAGATAATTCGGTTACTTTTAACAATAACAGCACCTACTCTTCGTCCTTTACAATTTGCACGTTTCCTTACTGATAGAGCAATATTCATATAGTACTCATCGGTATTCATATGCACCCCTTTGTACTTAATGTGTAACAAATTGAATGTAGGTTGATGTAGTGTTCCTTTCCGTTTTTTTATTGTTTTAGTGCAAGCGTAAAAATAATCGCTAAAATTGAAGCTTTCAACTGGTCGCACATTGCGGCCGATTTCTTTTTTCCCAAAACCCCCTTTTACAATTCATGACCCAAAAGGTATCTTAGCTGTCACGAAATGATTTTCAGCCAAGAGTATCAATGAAAATATTATTTTCAAAGTAAATCAGAATAGTACGCCTCATCTTAACCAAACATCGAATATAATCTTAAAATGATGCATCCTAGAGCGGCCGCTGAAAGTGTAACCAATATCTCCCGCCTAATACGGCAAGCTACTGGATTCACTCCGATCTTTTCGAAGACCTGTTTGAGCTCCGCTTCCATACAAGGAATGCGGCGTATAACCTGCATTAACCGATTGTTTGAGACAGGCAACACTTGTGCCCGCCATTGAGAGTCGAAGATAATGAATCGTGATGAACTTAATTGGAGAGGAAGGCTTAGCTGATTCGCCATGGGGCTGTGTCGAAACGTCTGATACTCCGTCAAGCTCCATTTGGGAAAGAATAGCAACACACGCTCCGGAGATGCTTCATTCCTCACTTGTTCGAGCTCCCACTGGACACCAGCACTGGTACCGGGCTGAACAACCACTAATCGTGCATCCTTTATCATTTGGATTACGAGGTCCTCCCAAGGAGTCTGATGTGGCTCTCTACACGTTCAACGTACTTCGCATCGAGAAGATCCGATGGTCCTGCTATAGCCATAAAGCGTCCAATCGGTCTAAGTACCCCACTCAGATCGTCAAGAAGGGTTTTCATTGGGAATAGCAGATTAACGAACGGATGCCTGCGCCGCGGTATGTCGGTGGAGAAAGAGCGCAAGTAAACAGCGAACCGCCTCTTCTTAGTTGTTGAACTGTCAGGTACATACGCGTTAGACATGCGGCCACCTATTCTGGCCATTCTCATACCGAACCAGCCACCAATTAAGACTAGCATCAGAACTGGACGTCGATATACCTTGCTATTGAATACAGAAATTCGCACGATCTCGAACAGTTCGTTCAGAACTACCACAACGCATTGCGCTAGGAGTAACCATCCGATGAAGAGGAAAACCATACCGATCACTTTGAAATATAATCGGTATGGGAACCCAATCACCCGCGGCCGCGGTAGGACACAATTTTCGTTCTTGCAGTGGAGCGGCCAGAAGCCCAAGCTCAATTCGGTGGCTTGGATCTCGAAACGAAGAACACGGATTTGCCCGAGGAATGAAAACAAGAGCCAACTAAGAGGCCCAACTAAGAGACATGTCGCGCCAATACAAAGGAACTGTACATGTAAATCGTTTTTTAAGATTCCAGCGGCAAGTAGCCCTACGAAGCCACCGCTGAGGTGGACTGCAGCTGATTGAATGGGGTCATCTACCTGATGAATTTGATCGAGGAGATAGCTCAGCCCGATTGCGGTTAAAGAAGCCGCGGCGCCAACTATTAATGACCAATAGATGTTGGCCTCGACGACTACGTCAGCGCACGACACTATAGAGACCATCCCTGCCATTAAACCAGCGAAAAAAGCTGGTGGGTCGAAAGTGATTTTCATTCGCCTTATTGACTGAAGGACTGCACCGGCCGCCAAGATGGATGTGCCACCAGCAAGTGCGGCAAGATTTGTGGCAATCACCAGTTGCCCAATCGAGAGGGATAATTGGTCAGGCGTCTCGATACCTCCCCCGATAATACCGACCCACGCAATCCAGAGCAACAATACACCGATCGCTAAAAAATGGTGATTCTTGGGGCTTTGCGGTATGCCTCGGCGACCCAAGATCGCAGCGCCCACAAAGCCCATGAGTCCTCCTATGATATGCACACCTGCGGCCCCATTGAAATCGTGTACTCCGAGTTCGTTTAACCAACCGTCCACTGTAAACCAACTCTCGTACATTGGGTAAAACAAGCCTCCAACAATCGAGGCAGCGACGACGTTTGCGGCGAGCGTCGATCGAGCGGAGATAGCGGAAGCGACAATTGCCGAAGTCATTGTAGCGAGACTCGCCCTATAAAAATACCAGGCGTTAATGTCAGAACCACTGGAGGCTGGAGTGGCAATCCAATGAACTCCCAACAACACAAACGTGAGGGTAGTCGCAAGTAACACAACCAAGTTCTTGGTAGCAACCCTTGCATTTTGGGTCTGGTATACGACTCCTGTCTCCATCATTATGAAACCGAACTGAGACAAAAAGACCAGCATAGCGCAAAGGACCCGCCACATTATTACTTTGTCTTGTTCCATATCATCTAGCTATGTTTTCATCACGGTGTCGGGATCAAACGCTCCCAGTCTCATAAGCCCCAAAGGACCCCTTTTGCGCACATATCGACGGGACCACAGGGTGGATTACTTTTTGCCGCTATGCTACTTGTCCTGTAGTGCCATAGGCGTCTGAAGATTTTTTAACCCGCTGAAAAAATCGAGCTTTTGGTTAATGTCATGGGAAAACATTCCAGTTTAGTCCTTATAAAAGTAGTTGTTAGAGTTGTTAGTATTGAAGACCATTAAGCTCATAAGTCTATTTGAATACCTAAGCTTATAACGAGAAGATAAAACCTTATTGATATAATATAAAAGAATCCAGATAAAAGAAAAAATCGAGCGATTTATATTTTTTGCAGATTTATTTATAATATAAAGGATGTTGAACTAAACCGCTCCGCGGAATGTTTGTGGATGCAAAGGTTTTCCGTCTAGGGCTACCGTTCTTCTTCCTTGCCATAGCTTGCCAACTTTTCCCCGCTAAATGTGTCTAATCTCTTTGGAAGCACTTATCATAAAGGTCGGTGCGTGCATTCAAGGAGCTCATCATGTCTGATCCATTACAGCAATTCTGGGTGAAAAAAGAAAATAAGGCTGATATTTTAAGTAAATTAATATTTTTTAACTAACTCAAGATAAACGAAATACAACTTTTTTGCACATATGAGTACTGCCGTTTTTTGCCAATAAATTGTACGAAAAACGACAATTTTAAAAAGTTTTAATATGTTGATAATAAACAGATTATGCAACTCGCCCAGAATTGCTGGATCCATTACGTCAACAAATGAAGGAGCACATGCTTCTACGCAACTTTTCTCCTTGTACAATAAAGGCTTACACTGATTCTGTGAAGGGATTAGTCCGTTATTATGAAGGAATGCCCCCCTGGTAGGATCACCAATACGATGATTCAACGGTATTTGGTATATCGAATCAAGAAGGATGATATCTCATGGAGCACCTGCCATCGTGATCTTTACGGAATTCGGTATTTATACAGCGAAATTTTCCATCGTGATGTCTCAAAATTCTTTATTCCAGGAAGAAAAACTCCTAAACGAATTCCTCAGGCGTTGAGTCAAGAACAGATACTTCGCCTTTTCAAAGTTACTTCCAATATCAAACATCGATCCGTTTTCATGACCATTTATGGCTCTGGTCTTCGTGTCAGCGAGGTGAATCAACTCAAAGTCAGCGACATTGAATCCACTCGAAAAATGATTTGTATTGACCAAGGTAAAGGCAACAAAGATCGTTATACGATCCTACCGGAAAGGCTTATTGCTCAACTTCGTTCTTATTATCAGATCTACTGTCCACGCCATTGGTTATATACAGGTCGTGACCCATTAAAGCCCATATCGGTGGGGACTATCCAACAAATTTTTTACCAAGCCAAGAAGAAAGCAGGGATCCGGCAACTCTGCGGAGTCCACAGTTTGCGTCATAGTTTTGCTACTCACCTCATGGAAAAAGGATGGGATATACTCACCATTCAACACCTTCTCGGCCATCGCCATTTCAAGACTACCGCTCGCTATCTGCATATCTGCCACCCTTATAACACTGATCTCAAAAGTCCTCTCGATGAACCGATATTCGCGGAAAAGGATACAGCCAATATATGAATGCTACTGCCTCTTGTCATCAGCTACCCGATATAAAGGCGACGAAATCTACACCGGAACTGGCAGATGTTTTTAGAGTCTACGGAGACGATTATATCGAAGAACATCCTTTGCCATACCAGTACCACAGAGTTATCCAGGCCATCAAAAACTGCCGAACGTCAGTTTTGGGTGGTCATGCATGGAAGTGTTTACTCTGTGATTTTGAAAAGGTCTCCTATAACTCCTGCCGAGATCGCCATTGCCCAAAATGCCAAGGTATAGCTAGGGAAAAATGGTTACTCCAACGGCAAAAAAAGCTTCTTCCAGTAAGCTATTACCATGTCGTTTTTACTATTGCCCACGAACTGAATCCCATTATTCTCTGTAATAAACGAGCCACATTAGACCTCCTGTTTAAGGCCGTCAAAGACACTTTGAATCGTTTCGCCAGAGATCCCCAATGGCGAATTCAAGGACAACTTGGATTCATCGCCGTTCTTCATAGTTGGAGTCAGACGCTTATGGATAATTTTCACCTTCATATCCTTATCCCGGCAGGCGTTATCGATAGGAATAGCCAATGGAAACCCATTCGAGAATCGTACCTATTCAAGAATACCTCCCTGGCATCTTATTTTCGCCTTCGATATCTGACACTTATACAAAAGGCTTATAAAAATCATGAGCTCGAATTTCCAGGTGATATCGCCCTGTATCGTTCCCGCGATCGGTTTATTGAACTCATCCAAGAGGCAAGAGTTAAAGATTGGAACGTCTATGCTAAAGTTCCCTTTGACGGTCCTGAGGGAGTGATTAAGTATCTGGGCAGATATACCCACCGAGTCGCTATTTCCAACCATCGTATCTTGTCTATCGACAACGGATCGGTCACCTTTACCTATAAAAACAGAAGGAAGAACAACCGAATTCAGACGATGCCTTTGAAAGCCAACGAATTCATTCGACGATTTCTTCTTCATATCCTTCCGCCAGGTTTCATGAAGATTCGCTATTTCGGCTTTTTATCCAACAGCACAAAACGCCAAAGTCTTGAACTGATTCGAAACGAGATTGGAGTCCAAGCTCCTACGATAATTGAGAAAAACGAATCCACCGAAACGATTCTATTACAAACCATGGGCATCGACATGACTCGATGCCCCAATTGTCGAGTGGGCAAACTTGTCAAAATTGCACTTCTTCCGTCTTTTCTACCTCATAAATCAATACAGAAACCACCCTGAAATTGTGATAATGATGTTTTCCTCTCCGAATTTCTGTCCAAGATTCCAATTAATAAAACGGCTTGGAATCACCCTTCTTTTATACCCTGATGACAAAAAATTGACTGAAATTTTGGCCAAAAACCCCTTAAGGCTCTTTAAGGAATCCCTCCCGTACAAAACAAATGTAGACCGTCCCACAAAAAGCACCCCAAAGCGAGATTGCCACATCCACAATCAGATCCCCAAAGTCATATTCAATCCCCATAGAAAAAGCCTCCTTAGAAACCCCCGAGAAAACGATTCGGCTTAGTTCAACAAATTTTATCTTTCATACACCTCTTTAAGCCGATACCCCAATAGGAAGGTTTCCTTTTCGATGCACGAAAGATAAAATCCTATATGTTATATTATGTTAATCTGCTTAGGGTTACGGGGCAAGATTATGAGATAAGACTTGGTAGTAAATTAGATGTAAGAAAAGATGGTTGTGTTTGACATGGGACTCAGTAACCCTGGAAAATATTGAGCTCGCTCAGATTTCAAACATCATCGCCGAGGTCGGGCCAGCAACCCATACGCGCAGGAGAAAATTGTTTCACGGACAAATCGAAAAATAAAAAACCAAGACCGCTATCCGAAGGTGGTGAAACGTTCCCTTGTTTATTACAACGCCACGTTCCTCTCCCAAATCCGCTCGAAACATGTGAGTGCCTATCAGCAAAGTCTGGCCAATACAAAGATGAAATTTAACGGACAAATTGGCCTAATATCGTAGCTACGTGCCCCCAAGTTTTCTTGACTAGGGTAAATGTGCAAGATCAAATTCTTGGGCAAGGGCCATTAAATTTTTGTCTGCACTCCATAACCGCACGCCAGCTAGTTGTGCTGAAGCAAGTAAATGAATATCCACAAAGCCAATTCCTTTCCCGGTCAAATCATGGATTTCAATGAAATGAAGGTACTCACCCGGTTCTAAAACTTGAGTTTTAGGAAGTGCTTGGAGAAGTGAAAGGATTTGCTGACGATTCTTCAAATTACCACACGCCAATTCCCCAATGATAAAAGAATGGCAACCCACCTCACCATTCTCTAATAATGCAATCAAATGGGGACTTGTCTTACGAAAATGATTTATCCAAACAGAAGTATCAACTAAAACCATTAATGCCTAGGATAATCTACGTCTGGGGATTGATTGAAGCTGTTTCTCTGTTCCACCTAATTTGGCCAGTCGTCTTGCGCTCTCCAAGGCAATTAAAGCTTCTAAACCTTTCCGAACTAAAGCCGTTTTTTCTTTTATTCCGGTTAAAGTCGTCGCCTTTTTTAGTATAGAATCATCAATATTTATTGTTGTTCTCATATGTATACGTATGCATCAAACATACATAAATATCAAAATCTTTTTCATAATAATCTCCTAAAGCAAAAAAGAACAAAAATTGACATGCATGCTATACTTATGGCGTACCATAGAGTCATAAGATTGGACTGAACTCTGTTTTCTGCTTGACAGGGTTCAGCCCTTCTCTTCTAATTATCGGGATCGGATAAATTTAGCTCCCTTATGACTTGTTACCAACGCACCTTTAACTTCCGCGAGTTCAAACCCAACCACGACATCATCACAGCCCTCGAAAACTACCTTCATCATCACCGAAGGTCCGCGAATTCCTCCAAAGTACCCACGCACTCACCGCCTACTTCTGGTACGAACTCCCCCAAAACTCCTGGGGCAACCGCAAAACCGTCAAAAACTGGATCAATCAACCATAGTGGAACCAGATAGAACCAGACGCACTAGATAGAGTCCAAATTTATATACATAAAAAACCGATACACAATAGATAGAAAACAGATAAAAATAGATAAAGTAGATAACTCCTAAAGAAGTTCTTATAAGTTATCTAGTTCCTCTAGTTCTATCTGGTCCCTATCTAATTTCCCGTCTAGTTCTAATACAGCTCCTATCTGTTTTATCTACTTTTATCTGTTTTGGTCAGCATCCCGAAAACAATATATTTAAACGATCCTTGCAAATCTTTAATTTAAAGATATAATTATATTAAAGAATTAACAGTATATAATAAAGGATTTACCTATACATGAATGACAACCTGACACTTCCTGAACTAAAGGTCCTTTCCAGTCTTCTCGGCAAAAAAGAGAAGTATGGCCTGGAAATCATTAAGACCATTAAAGAAGATACCAACACAAACTTCTATCTTGGAAGTCTTTATAACATCCTTTCCCGACTGAAGAAAAAAGGCTACGTCGAGAGCCGTTGGGGTGAAGATACGGCCGAACGCGGTGGCAACCGAAGGAAATATTATAAGATTACCGGAGTCGGAATAGCTGTTTGCAAAAACGAACTCAATTCCTTAGCAACCTTATCCAATTTGAAATTAGCACATAGATTTTAATCATTTGTAACCATTTATTGGCACAATCAAAACATGCGAATTCAAGGGATGATAGCATCTAAAACTGTGCAAGAGCGATTTCGAGAATTGCTAGAGCTAATGCATGTGTTAGCCCTAAGGCTAACGCTGCTAGGGATAATACCAATGCTAGGGCTAATACCAGTGGGAGGGATAGAGCTGAATCGAAGTATATGGATATTGATAGGGATAGCGATAGCGATAGGGATAATGCCAGTGCTAGCCCTAAAGCTAACGCTGCTAGGGATATTGCCAATACTAGGGCTAATGCCAATGGGAGGGATAGAGCTGAGTCAAGGGATAAAGCTGAGTCAAGGGATAGAGCTGAGTCAAGGGATAGAGCTAGCGCTGGAGCTAGGAAGAGGGATAGAGCTAGCGCTGGAGCTAGGAAGAGGGATAGGGATGGGGCTAGGGCTAGGGATAGGGATAGGAATAATGGCAGTGCTAATGGCAGTGGTGTGGCTAGGGCTAGAGCTAGTTGTAAAGTCAACGTTAGGGCTAAGGGAAAAGCTAATGCTAAGTCAAGGGAGGGGAGACTTTTCTTCAGAAACTCTTAAACAAAAATCGACAGGTCAAGAATATATTCTGCATAAATTACTCTCTCTAAGTTTCATCCTACCCAAAAAATATCGCGAAGAATTCGAGGGAGATATGCAAGAAATATATGATAGTCTGAAAAACGAGAAAAATCCCAAGAACAACAACAAGACGCATCATTGGACTTGGATTTACATGATTATATTACTCAATCTCGCCAATACTGTGTGGGCAGGAATTCGCTTTAAGTACGATGCCATTTTTGGTAAAAACGAGGAAGTAAAAAGGAAAAGCACCGACTAAGCTGGTTCATCGGCACTACCAAAGAATTCGAGAATTTAATTTGCTGCCTGATCAGTCTAGGATGGCCAATCTCGTCGATCTCATCGGGGAAAAATAAGGTAGGGGTTTTTATCCTCCCGCGATCGCAAATCGCGGCTGAATTTGCCGCGGCTGTATTACATTTACCACGCCCCAACTATAACTTGATCGCCAGCTCTTCCAAAAGTTCTTGCATAGTCTTCGTTATCAGATAAAAAGTTGCTATTGGCGTCTAGAAAGAACAGAAGACCTCCAGTTTCGTCGGGGCGTGCAAGGCCAATATCGCTGCTGCCATCCCCGTTCCAATCGCCGATCACCGGAGTATCAGACTCCAGTCCGAAAAGTGCGGTCTTATCTTGACTGTCGATTTCTCCGTTACCGTTGTAGTCTAAGGTAAATGTCGCATTTCGTACTATCCCCACAGATGTAGTGCCATTACCATTCCAGTCGCCAGCGATTGCAGAATCACCGGACAGGCCGTAATTGAAAGAAGTGTGAACGGCAAGATTACTGATATTAGATGCAATATTTTCACTCAAATAAAAAGTAAGGGCACCTGTGGTATTGGCGCGAGCTACAGCCAACTCATCGGTCCCATTGCCGTCCCAATCGCCTACCAAAATTTGATCCCCTGCAAGTCCAAAGTTAACCTCAGGATCGTGCTCTAGCACTCCGTCACTATTGCTGTCCACCTCTGATTTCCCGTCACTATTGCTGTCCAAAGTAAACGCAAAGCCATTAGAGCTATTTATCCTGACAATACCGATAGAGGTCCCATTTCCAGTCCAGTTACCAGCGATTGCTATATCGTCCTCTAACCCATAATCGTGCTTTAAGTCTTTGCCAGAATCCCACCTATAATTTCGATTATTGTCTCGATAGAAGGCTAATCCAGCAGAGCCGTTAGGCCTCGCTACCCCAATCTTATCAGAATCCACTGAACGTTCTTCCTTCAATAAATTGATACACTGATTTCTAAAGAAGTATGCATCAGTATAGCTGGAAAAAGCTTCTCTACTAAATTCTTCTCTAGCAGCCACAGTGTTGCAGAAGTTAGATCGGTTATCATCACTGATAGTATCCCTATTTTTAAACATGGAATCATTTGAATTATCAATGGGTTCGACTTTAACCGCGAGAAAATAAGCACAATCATTAAATGGCAATACATTTTGCCAAAGAGTTTCCGTACTACAATATGCTTGGATACGATCTCCCTCGCTAATACTAATATTGGACTGTAAAATATTGGCATCTCCGTTGCTAAAAGAACTCTCACGATAAGGTTCATTTGGATTGGATGCACGAGAACCACGTTCTTGGAGATTAAATATAGAGGGGGCGCATAAATTAAAATCCGATCATGTTTTGTGCTCATAATTTGTAGAATTCATGTCAAATCACGATTTTATTTTTGTAAAATTCGTTCAAGTCCTGAC
>JAVJHY011534793.1:0-53554 GCA_035593235.1 Phascolosoma agassizii | reverse complement strand
GCTTCCAGTTTGGCACACTACGATGCCGTGTAATAAAGAGGGAGGCCATACCATTGCTATTGGCCGTAAGCAGACATAAATCAAACCACTAAAGGGGAAATCTGGTTGGAAATCTCAAAACAACATAGTTTAATGACCGCTTACGACCCAAAGCGGACATAGAAAATTCTACTTACAAAGTGTGACATCCATTCAAAAATGCTAAGCACTAATTCTTATGTGATTACTTAGATATGCCAAAACCTATCGATATTTCCCTAAAGTTTGGAGTTCCTAATGGGGGAAAGATTAAGAAAGCTTCAATCTCACCTGAAGGTGATCTTGTTCTGTTAGATGAAAATGGCAATCTTATAATCCCAGAAGAAATGATTAGGACAATCTCTTACCCTAGAGAAAGGAAAAATTCAAAAATTCAATCTAGAAGCTCGACGTCAAATAGCTATTTATCTATCAATGGTCTCAAGGAGCTAACTCAATATGAATCAGTCTTTGTGATTGATACCAATACAAAAATTATAAATGGCAAAAAAATATCAATCGCCTGTTTTATATCTTGTAAATTCATACCAATTGAAAGCCAGTTTACAATTGAGTGCGAAAGTAGATTACACTTCTATGAATTTCATAATATTCCAGATAAAGAAAACCCTGAAAAATTAGCTATTCTTAAAGTGGCTAATGATGTTTCAAAATCAATTGATTGGGATAATAAACATAAATTTATCTTTGTTACTGATTCAGACATTCAGGCTCACGATAAAATTACAAAAAGAGAAGTACCTATATATAAAAATCAATATCTTCCTGAAGGATTTTCGCTAAATTATGCAAGCACTGACACAGGTAGCGAAACTATTCATAGATTAATTCGGTTCTGCGATAAACAAGCTTCAGAATTTTTTAACCGAATTACAAATAATGAGATTAAGTCTGAACTTAAGCCATTAAAAGAAGATAACTCTGTGTTATATAATTATATATTTCGTACAGACTTAGAAATAGTAAATCCAACTGTAGATGGGCTATCTATACCGCCTGGAGCCAAATTTTCTATTTATGGAATCAAAGAATAATTACATAACAAGCCACTTAACAAGGAAGCATGTGGTTAGTTCAGCCATGAATGTCCGCTATTGGCCGTAAGCGGACATTTCTGAAATGAAAATAAAAACCGCCAACGACATCTTAAAATTCTATAGATGATTATTTAGAATAACTCTTTGGTTACTTAAATGTGAAAATAGAAAATCAGTTAGTTAAACCTAGATCACAGTTTATTAATATCTAATCATCCATATAAATTGTTGTATAATTGCAACTGAAAAACAGTTGAAAAACTAAGGGGATAAATTAATGAAAATGTCGAGTTAATTTACATTCTGATTCTGTTTTTAATAGGGTGTATTCGCATGCAATTCCACTCAGATTAGTTTAATGCATAAAGATTAAATTATGCTCTTTATCAAAAGATTTATATAAAAAGGAAGTTAAGAATCATGAAATCAAGAATTACGCTTTTACTATTGATATTTTTTATTAGCAGCAGTGCACACGCTATTCCTTTGCGACTAGATGCGACTGTAGCGCCTCAATTTAGTAGTCTCTTCACAGATTTTACCCTCAACTTCTTCGATACAGGTGATGGGCTTTTACAACTGAATGAAATAACATCATTTAGCGGGTTTACCTTCACATCCGATAACCCCAACACAACGCAAGATGGATTTTATGACACAATAATAGGCGTTCCTTACATTACAGGAATCGCTGATGATACTGCATCATTTTGGGTCTTTACTGGTAATCCTAATCTTGGACCGATTAGATTTAATCAAAGTCCTGGCATACCTTGGAGTTATGAATTATTAAATGAGGATGGCTCAATGATACCTATTCCTGAGCCCGCTACAATAACCATGTTGGGACTTGGATTGCTGTCATTAAGTTGGGCACGACGCAATAAAATAAATAATTAACATACGCTTTATACTTGTTAGATAAAATCCTCCTTTGTGTGGTGTTTTATTATGTCCGCTATTGGCCGTTTGCAGACATAATTTAAACTACTGAAGGGGATTTCAGTTTGGAATCAACAAATAACAGATTTATTATGTCTCCTTCCGACCCAAAGCGGACATTTCCAATTTATGCTAATAACTAATTATAAGAATTAAATATGGGCGTCTATCTTGTTTTAGGTTTAATAGTCTATGTAGTTATTGCACTGCTAGTAGCTAAACTATTGACAGGCTGGAAAGCCAAGTTAATTACATTACTGATATTTGTGCTCATTCCAACATGGGATATTCCGCTTGGACTTTGGGAGTTCAATCAGGCATGTAAGGACGAGAGTGGGCAGTTTATATATAAAACAATTAAATTACCTGATGAATATTTTTTGAGGGAAGGTGAATATAACATGCGGACAGGCAGGTCGGCAGATGATGGAGAGATAAATTATATGCATGTGAGCAAAGAGTATCAGCTTGTGATTGCAAAACAAACTAAAGATATTGGCCGATTCTGCAGAATAAATAAAAGAGAAAGTAAAATAATTGATATAAATTCAAAAGAAGTATTAGGAGAGGCGCGAGGTTTTACTTTAGTTGGTTGCTGGTTAAAAAATTGGGCTGTTAAAAATTTTGCATCACCTAGTGTATCAAAATATTGTCCGCCTGATTCTAAACCAGGGCAGGGAATTAATTATTATAATATTGAAAAAAGTATTTTCATTAAGTCTAATCCTTAGTAGGCGTTTATTCGAATGTCCGCAATTGGCCGTAAGCGGACATTCAGAAGTAAAAATTAGGAGACATCAGGTTGGAATCACAAAAAGAACATAGTTTAATGACTGCTTACGACCCAAAGCGGACATTCAAAATTTAGTTATCAGGGGAATAATTGTATGGGGAACGAGGTAAATATTGGATTCGCTATATTTCTGTTTTTAGCACTTACAATTATTTTCAATAGCCTTTCATTATCTTTGAAACATACTCTAAAAGGATTGGGGATTTGTATATTATTGTTTTTGTTTCTAGCGGTAGGGAATATCGCTAGGATCGAAGATTATCTAATGCTGAAAATATCTGCATGGGATACGGGGCATCTTGCGCTGACTTATGGGGCTTTAGCTGCTTTAATTTTAAGGTTGCTTATTTTGACTATAAAAAATAAAGATTGAATGAAAATAGTAGTACAGAATGGTTGTGAGCACGTTCTAAGTAGAAATGATGTAGAGAGCGCGATTGGTAATATTCCTTCAAAGTACTTTGGTAGTATTTCTCAAATAACCTTATACCAAAGCAGTAATGAAGAAACATATGTTAAGTATTACAAGAAAAGTAATATTCTTGGACTATTTAGCCCAAAAGACTCTAATAAATCTAAAACTGATGTAATAAATGAGCTTCTAATTGCTATTGCATGTATTTACGATATTGATGAATACCCATTAAAAATTACAAAATCCCGTAGAGACTTCTATCTAAATGAAATGCTTGAATGACCGCTTATGGCCGGAAGCGGACATACAATAGATTAATTAAGAGGGAATCAGGTTGGAATCACAAAAAGAACATAGTTTAATGGCTGCTTACGACCCAAAGCGGACATTCAGTAGTTAGTCTTTGTCTACAAATTTTGGCCTTTGAGTATGACATCACCTAACGTATCAATTCTTGCAGGCTATTCTTACTAATGGTTGGGTATTGGGTATGTCTCCAAATTATCCATTTCTAATAATTATTGATAGCAAGTATGCATATTAGAGGGTTATATGATTCATAAAACAATTTTGATTCTTGTAGTGATTGTCCTGGTTACTAACACTTCATTTGCATGTGAAACTGAGAATGGCATCGGCACTGCAAAGCTTCCTGATAGTTCCATCTACGAAGGAAAATTTAAAGACTGTTTGATGCATGGCAAAGGCAAATTAACCTGGCGAGATAAATCGTATTACGAAGGTGATTTCTATAAAGGACTCATGCATGGCAAAGGCAAACTATCCTATGTGCGCAGCTACACATACGAAGGTGACTTTAACGACGGCGAGATTCAAGGAAAAGGTGTCATGCAGATGTCAACTGGCGATATCTATGAAGGAGAATTTGACCAATCATATTTTCACGGTGAAGGAACGTATACGTATTCGTTTGGGGATGTGTATGTTGGTGAATTCAAAGATGGATTCTTCGAAGGTAACGGGACGTATACAAGCGAAAATGGAGAGATTACTAAGGGAAAATATAAGAATGGTCAATTGCACGGCCAAGGAATATTTACAGGTATTGATGGAACTATAATTGCTGCTGAATATAAGAATGGACAACTTAATGGAAATGGCACCTCAAAATTAGTGAACGGCGATGTATACATAGGAGAGTATGAAGATAATTATTGGAATGGGTCTGGGAAATATACTTACTCTAATGGAGATGTGTACGAAGGCGAGTTTAAAAATGGATCGTTTCATGGCGAAGGAAAATTTACTTATTACGATTCAAAGGAAACGTATGAGGGATATTGGTTCGAAGGAGAATATCAAGCTCGAAGCTCTAATCCTGCTGAATGTCCATCAATAAATGAAGCGATTTAAATGACCGCTTACGACCCAAAGCGGACATTTGCTAATGTAGAACTTATTTGTAAAGTTGCAATCATTTCGTTATGTATATCATTGGTGACGGGTTGTGCAGCAGTAATGGTTGGGCATAGTTTGGTAGACCCTCCAGAAGTACATGAGATATCTGTTCCTACAGAAATAATAGATGGTAAAGAACCTAATATAACCATTTACCGATACCCTAAATTGCAAGGTACTGCGAATATGTATTATCCATCTTTGAATGATGTCGCATTTACATCCTTACATAATGATGAATATACTAAATTTCATCTAGAGCCAGGTGAGTATCTACTTGGAGTTTGGTATGCCAGGGGTCGAAATAAATTCAGCCATGCATCAATAGAATTAACGATGACTGAAAGCAAGCAACGATGTTTTATATATCGAGCAAATATGGTATCTAAAGTTTGGGTGGATATAGAAGAACATAATTGTGATGAAGTAACTTTATCAATTGAAAATGCCGAACAAATTGAAGTAGGGAATTATTCAACTTGTGGAAAAAGTGGAAAAGTAAAATCAATATGTTGGCGAGGCAAATAATCAATTGCGGTAAGCATTTATTTGAGATCTATTTAATGTCTGCTATTGGCCGAAAGCAGACATTCAGAAGTAAGTTTTAGGAGACATCAGGTTGGAATCACAAAATAATCATAATTTAATGACCGCTTACGACCCAAAGCGGACATTCAGGCCATTCTAAAATAGCTCTTTATGATTAAGACACAAAACAAATGGTTAGTTGTATTAAATGCCATCTTGTTAATCATCTTTATACCAGCTTGCTTAAATTCTAGAGATAATTTTCCCGTAGATAATATTTACGATGCATTTGATGATTACAGGAAGGCTGCACTCCTGAGCTCAGATATTAAAGAATTAGAAAAGTATTTTCATCCAACATTTATAGATGCCTTACGAAATATTTATTTGCGAAATAAAGAAAATTTCAAATCTGAAACTGAAATGAATGAGAATTATATTGGATGGTTGAAAGAACTATCTACTTTGACAGAAGTCATTAAAGCGCGTGAAATATCAATGATAGAAGAACAGTATTGTATGGGAATAATTGGGGTGGGCTATAAAGGAGAAACTCATATGCTTATCCCAGTTGAGCTGGTTAATAACGTATGGAAAATAAATGAATACTATGTGGCATTTATCGACGATGGTGCAAAGTGGAATTATGAAGGTGATGGTGGTCCTCATATTTGCCATAGCACAGTATTTCAAGAATTAAGTGCACATAAAAATTAAGTGTCATGAATGTCCGCTATTGGCCGAAAGCAGACATAAATTAAACCGTTGAGGGGAGTATCAGGTTGGAAATCTTAAAACAACATAGTTTAATGTCTGCTTCCGACCCAAAGCGGACATTGGGCTAAATGCTTTCCCTGAAATTATTTACACAGTAAATTGAATATATTTAGCTATATAAAATCTTTCGGTGGACCTGAAATATTCATGGTTCTGGTGCTTATATTCGTTGTTCCAATTTACTACGTAATATTTTTAAGAAATTCTCAGTTAAAAATAAAGATATATGGTATTTCAGCACTGTTGTTGCTGTGTGCATTGTTGGCTTACACAGATGTTTTTCTTATTGCTTTAGAGTCAAAAACATTGTGTGAAGAAGAAGCTGGATTACATATATATAAAAATGAGCCATCCAATAGTTTTGTTGGATCAACGGAAATTGAGCGTTGGCAAAAGCATGGATTTAAGTACGTAGAGTATGAGTCCATATCTAGCGGGAAAAAAAGGTATACATATGTAGATGGAAAAAGACGGAGTAGTGATATAGAAGAATTTTCGAGTCTGTATGAGGTTGCAATTGAAAGCAATGTGATTGGAAAAACAATAAAAAGAAATAAAAAATTTGTAAGAAATAGAGAAACTGGGCAGACATTGGGTGAAGTTATATATTTTCACATATACCCGGGTTGGTTGGATAGAATATTGTTAGGAATGCTTGGATTTTCGTGGACGATCCCTACCTGTGATGGTGGTTATCGTCCAGGCTCAAAGCAACTAACTTTACTCTATAGCGACGACTTGATACTGGGTACACTAAAACCAATTCAAGGGAAATATTAAATGTCCGCTTTTGGCCGTAAGCAGACATAAATTAAACCATTCGGGGGAATGTCAGGTTGGAATCACAAAATAATCATAGTTTAATGACCGCTAACGACCCAAAGCGGACATGCGTGATATGTTTTAATACTAAATGACGGTAAAGTATCTGCAGTTAGAGCCAACATCAGAAGTGCCTGATATTTCAGCATTGAATCCATTTCTTGCTGTAGTAATTATCGAAGAAAATGTCTCTTTAGAATGGCAAATACAAATTAGTAATTGGCTTGTTAGTTCTGGTTGTTTATACATGATGGCATGGGGTCTAAACTGTATTACCTGGGATGATTCCGTTGATTTAGCAAATCTTGAACAATTCAATCATGGTGAAATTCGAGATGAAGAATTAGTAATCACAACTTGGCATGAGAATGAGCCACTGAAAGAAGTATTTTGGTTTTCAAAACATAGCGCCTTTCATCCAGATGTAGATATTAAAAATAACCTCCTACTGCACATTTCAAAACAAAATAACGAAAAATATTTATTAGATAAATACACAAAAGCGTAGATGTATAGTTAATATTGAATGTCCGCTAAGGGCCGTAAGCAGACATTAATATTAAAAAAAGCCAGCACACATAAACCAAGGGAGACAATTCTCCCTTGATTGCGAGGCATAGATATTCTATATTTGTTTCTTAGTGATGAAGGTCTGCCCCAGACCCAAATGCTGATTCAACAGACTCAGGCATTAGGCCATATCTTTCTGGTAGGTTTACAGTTCCTAATACTTCACCATTTTGTGTATCAACAACCGTTAAAATCCCGCTGTTTAAGCCAGGGATGTCTAACAAATTGTTTTGTACAACCACAACTTCGCGGCCTGATCTTGTCTCATAAAATGTCATATGATGTGCACCTAATCCTGCAGAGTTTAATGTGCGTTTAAGAGTTAATTCTGGAAGCTTATCCAAGCTGTAAACGTTAATTACACCAGGGACACCAAAACTAACGAACAATTCTAGCTCTCCCGCATTGTTTTCTTGTGCATAGAATTCTAGTGCCCATGAATGACCAAGATCGTCACCTTCAATCTTCTTTTCAAACTCATCATAAATTTGTGTGGCAGGATTGTATTTTGCTACCCAGATATCGCCACCTAGCATAGTGTTAACAAGTGCAAAGGGCGGCAGATCATCCCGTAAAGCAAGGACTTCTACAGGCGAAGAGCCAGATCCAAGTGCATCGGATACTTGATAGGTTTTAATTAAGGCATCATCATTATTCATGTCGAGTAACGTAACGGTGTCGCCTACACCTGTAGTGAGATCAGCATGAATGGTTGAAGTAACAAACATTAAACCTAAATCTTCATTGGCAGAAATACCGTGAGGATAAAGGATATAAGGTGAATTGAGAGACGCATGATTGCCAACATTAGCTAAACCACCTTCAATAGGTGCAGAAATGGTTTTGATTAGTTCATTCGTTTCAGCGTCAAATACACCTAATGATCCACCCGCTTCTGTAATGTTGCCGTTTTCAATTATGCCTCCCATGAAAGTGACGTAATATTTACTACCATCTCTTGTAAAGTAAGCATCTTCACCTGCACTGTTATCTCCCGTATCAATTGGAACAATTTTCTTCATGCGTGGTGTGCCATCTCTTTTAGTCTTTAGTTCTATTTCATATAAATATGATCCGCCTAAAGATGTTGTATAGAGCCGGTCTTCATCACGATTGAAGTATAAATGGTGGGGGAGTACACCTTTACCTATTTTTTTGCGCTGTAGGATTTCACCAAATCTTTCTGATTCTGGATCAAGGTCCATTAGAAGGACACCATCTTTACCTCCGCCTAGATGCCTATAGTCAACAAATACCAGGCCTGGGTTTAAATTACAGCGGTGCTCATCGTCGTCGTGATCATCATCATGGTCTGTGCTGGCAAACGTAATACTGCTAAGGCCAAAGGCTACAATACTCACAAAAGTAAAACTGAGTATCTTTCGCGAGAGCTTCTTTATAAATATATTCTTCATTATTCACTCCATCATAACTTTAAGTAATTATTTTCGTTTATCTATATTTTTAGGCATTTCTTTCTTTTTCAATATAGTCTTTCGAACTTACTGGTTTGATTTATAAAGTTCTATACGTGTGGTTACTTAATTAGGGGGTGGCAGCACGATTATTTTGATCTGATCAAAATGTATAAATATGTGTTTCAGTTGTTTATCTAGAGGCTAGAATAATTTTTACTGTAAATAGTAAATATTATTATTTGTGAGATGAATTACTAAATTTAGTTAACTAAATGATATTAATAAAATTACCATTAATTACATACGTGATAGCACGTGATATGTGCGTGTAAATTACTGTATCAATATATAGGTTATGCTGATTAAATTTATAAATGTGAAACAGCTCAAAGAACTTGTTTGTGTATGTAATTAAGTATTCTTTGCGCGAGTATTTGCATCAAAAAAGAGGAAGTTATGAGGAATAATAATAATCAAGATCAGATGGCTAATAAGTTTGAGGAAGTGATCGATTTAGACAGCTTTCAAGATATCGCGCTTGAGAAAGATGGTTGGAGTTGCTTGAGCGTGTATCTAAATTATTCAAAAGCACTTGATAGCGCAATAAATTTAAAGAAGAAATCACTTAAGGTGGGTACGCGTCGACTTAAAGTTAAAAGTATAAATATTTGGGAAGTGTGGGCGTATAAGCTGATTTATTAGTACATCTGATGCACAAATGGTGTATTCGGCTCAGGTGCATAGCATTGTATATTTTTACTTAACTAAAGCAGAAAAATTATGTGAAAGTTATTTCACATGCTGTACATATTTTGATAAAAAATTGACAACATTATTACTGTGTTTTTTCTAAATATTAGGTGATCGCACCTGTTTAGATGATTATTGACCACGTAGTTCTACTTATATACCCATTTTCAAGATATGTGTTAATGCACATTTTATGAGCTATACAGTCGTATATTTGCTAAAGTTAGGCGTAATAAAAAATATGCGTGATCCGTATAGGAGGTGTTCTGCGTGGGCACAGTTTCCATTGTTTATTTTTCTGCAATATTCCTATTGATAGCTACGTTATCGATATTGCTAATCATCCTTCTCAATATACGAAAAAAATTAAAAGAAAAAGAAATACGATTAACAACCGTCATTGAATCGCAACCAGAATGCGTGAAGTTGCAAGACAAGGACGGATATGTGCTTGAAATGAATCAAGCTGGACTTGATTTGCTTGAAGTAGAAAAATCATCTGATGTGCTTGGTAATACGGTCTATGAATTTATCAGCAGTGAATATCATGCCCAATATAAGAAATTAACTAAGAATGTCTTTGCTGGTCTCAATCAAAGTATGACCTTCAAAATTCGTGGTTTGAAAGGTACGGAAAGATGGTTGGAGTCGAATGCAGTTCCTTTGCGAGATCAGAATAATGAAATAACGGCTTTATTAGCGATTACTCGTGATGTCACTGAAAGAATGCGACTCGAACGAAAACTTCAAAAACGTCAAATGGAGCTAGAGCATGTATGTAAAGTCAGTACTATGGGGGAAGTGGCAGCAGGTATTGCCCATGAGCTTAATCAACCCTTGTGTGCAATCTCTAGTTATGCTGAAACATTCGATTCACTATTAAAATCTAATGACATAAAGTCCGTGTCAGAAACGCTACATTTGATATCTGAACAGGCGCAGCGTGCAAGTCAAATTGTTTCTTGGATTAGAGGTTTGGCAAGTAAACAAGACCTGAAGTTTGCAGAGATTGATTTAAATGAATTACTTGTTGATGTGAAATTGATGATTAATTATTTTTTAGATCAACATAAGACAAATCTGATTCTTGATATCCATCATGACCTTCCGGCAGTAATTGGTGACCGCGTTCAACTAGAGCATGTGTTTATAAATCTAATAAAAAATGCTACAGAAGCGATGCTTAACGATCTAAGGAGACGTGAAATCCATATTAAAGCTTATCCGAATGAAAGTGAGGTGGTTGTGAGTATTCGTGATAATGGAGCTGGTATAGCTGAAAAAAATAAATCTAAAGTATTAGACCCGTACTTCACTACGAAGCATGGAGGTTTAGGAATGGGTCTTTCTATATGTAAATCTATTATCAAAGCGCATAAAGGAAATCTGTCGATAAAAAATAGTGATGAAACAGGAACTGAATTCGTATTCTTGTTAAATAAGGTGAGCAGTAGTGAAGCTGCAATACAACAATATGCGTGAAGATTACATAATACATATTATTGACGATGATTCCGCAGTCAGGGATGCTATTTCGAGATTAGTGGAGTCGGTTGGCTTAAAGCCAATGAACCATTCTTCTGCGGAATCTTTTATTTCAAGTTTTGATAAAAACGTACCCGCTATTCTAATTCTAGATGTGCGAATGAATGGAACGAGCGGACTTGAACTGCAAGAGTTATTGTTAGAGAAAAAAATAATTGCACCTATCATAGTGATATCGGGACATGGAGATATACCTATGGCTGTAGATGTAATTCAAAAAGGTGCAATCGATTTCATCGAAAAGCCATTTCGAAACCAAACACTTCTCGACCGGATTAATAAAGCGATACGCTTAAACATGCAGTCAAGAGAATCTTTATCAGAGCAGTCTAAATTATCGATGTTATACGATGAATTAACTGAACGAGAGAGAGAAGTTTGTCAATATATTGTGGAAGGGTTACGTTCTAAAGAAATTGCCAAGCAAATGGATGTAAGTCATCGCACTATCGAAGGGCATCGATCTAATATATTAAAAAAGATGCGCGCTAAAACATCACAAGAACTTCTAATGAATTTACTTCAGATAGATAAACATTCTAATGGGGTTAACGTATAAGTACTGAAAGTATACGAGTAAGTACGTAAGTTTCACGCATTTAGTTCCATAGTTTCACGCATTTAGTTCCATAACATACCTAATTTAAACGCGGTCGCGTTCGTATAATTACAACTTCACAAAGTAGTCACTCGTATTTAAATAATTTCTTCATAAAGGTTTAATACCTCTGTAATAAAAAGGAGGGAGTATGAAGAATTCTACTAAAAGATATAAATATAAATATCTCGTAGGTCTTGCAGTTTTTGTTTCAATTATTGCGACTGATGCGTTAGCTATTAATGGTTTAATTTTTTACGGTGTTGGCCCAAGAAATCGTGCAATGGGCGGCGCTAACGGTGCGCTACCTGTAGATACATCAACCATCTTAGTTAATCCCGCAGGTTTAGGTAAATTAGGAAATCATGTTGATATCGGCGCGCACTGGCTCAAAGCCGATCGATTTAGAGATTTTAGAGGTACGGATTCTGGTCTCGGTGTGGCTAATACTGCGGTCGGCAGTCAAGATAGTGGGCAAACTGTCTATATAACACCATTCTCAGGTGTCTCGTATAAAGCTGAAGATTCAAAGTGGGCGTTTGGTGCAACCATTGCAGGTGTTGCAGGTGAAGGTGCGCAATATGAATCACCCAGAATAAACCCTGCGCTCCTTCAAGGTGATCAAGATTACGATACTGAATCTTTCTTGTTTGTGCTTAAGGCCGTTCCGGCCGTGTCTTATGATTTGTACGAAAACCTTACCCTAGGCGCTTCATTACAAATAAGTGCGGCCTTCTTTTCCGGTGATTTTGCAGTACCTACACCAAGTGCAACCCCCGCTGCATTTCCACAAACTGAAGGTAGCGGCGACCTTGAAATATCCTATGGATATGCACCACATGTAGGGCTTATCTATGACTTTAATGAACAATGGTCAATTGGTGTTGCTTATCAAATGAAGACACGTTTTGAAGAATTTGGTCCTTATAAAGACGTTATTCCAGACTTTGAATTGCCACCAGAGTTACGTGTTGGACTTGCTTGGCATGTCACGCCGAAGTGGGACCTCACACTTGACTATAAATGGATCGGATGGGAAGAAATTAGGTTGTTTGAACATGAACCGACTGAAGGCGGATTCGGTTACGTAGATCAACATACAGTAGGTCTGGGGACTCAATATAAATTCACACCAGATATCACATTGCGTGCGGGCGTGAATTATGGTCGATCTCCAGTACGTTCTGATGTTGTTTTTGCAAATTCCCTAGCTCCAACGGTGTATCAAACCAGTATTGCTGCGGGGGGTGAATATGCTTTTGGTAAAACGAAACGAAATTCAATTGCAGCGAGTGTCGTTTATAAATTAGGTCATACCGAAAAAGATGACGGCAGTGGTGATCTATTTAGTCAAGTTGGCGAAGGTACACGTATAGGTTACCGGTCAGGTTTAGATGCAGATGTTGCATGGACCTTACGGTTTTAATCCAAGTTTATAAAAATAAATTAGTACGTAAAGGAGTTAGTAATTATGTCACAAGAAGATATTAAGAATGCGGTTTCTAAAATTATCGAAGGTGTCTCTACATCACCTGAAGCAGGAAAGTTTAAATATGATGTAAGCACAAGTTGGGAAGAAGATGTGCGTTGTACAGCGAATGTTAGAAAATTTCCAACCATAACCATTGATGAGCCAGCTCCCTTTGGTGGCAGCGATCTTGGCCCAAGTCCTGTAGAGATGGTGTTGGTTGCGCTTGGCACTTGCCAGGAAATTATGTATGCTGCACTTGCCTCAGTGATGGGAATTCCGTTAACAAAATGTTCTGTGCAGTTAGTAGGTGATTTAGATGTGCGTGGACTGTTAGGAATGGGCGATAACATCCCGCCAGGATTTACTAAAATTTACTACAAAACATCCATTGAAAGCCCTGCTGACCAAGCAGCTTTACAGAAGTTAGCTGATACGGTAGATGCACAGTGTCCAGTTTTGGATATGATGGTTCGCAACGTTGAAGTGAGTAAAGAAGTTAGTATAAATGGTTCAACATCAAAAGCTGCATAAGCGCGCAAATGTGTAGTAGATATTTGTCAAGATAAATCGCAGGTGTAGTAAATACGATACTCCTCCAAAGTAAAACCTCTCAAGTTTTCTGCGATCTTGAGAGGTTTCCTATTTTTGTATTCAAAATGTCAAACATAATAGAAATTTGTGTGTCGGATGAGTTCGACTCATCTGAATATCATGTAACTGAAGTGCATGTATCTCAAGGTGACAAGGTAAATCAAGGTGATGTCTTGGTTGCAGTTGAGGGTGAAAAAACTACGATAGATATTTCTGCCGAATACGCAGGGATTGTAAAGACCATCAATGTAATTGTTGGTAGTGTTATTTCATCAACACATGTATTGATAGAACTTGAGGCAGCTTTTTCTGAAAAGAATGAGATTATTTCTAACAACCAAACTGTTTCTCCTAAATTGTATGAGGTTGACGTAGTAGTTATTGGGGCAGGCCCTGGGGGCTATACCGCCGCTTTTCGTTGCGCGGATTTGGGTGCTAAAGTGTTATTGATTGATAAAGATGCGAGTCTAGGAGGCACCTGCTTAAATGTTGGGTGTATTCCTTCTAAAGCGTTACTGCATGCTGCTAATGTTATTCAAAAAGTAGAAGATAGTGCGCAGTTTGGAATTAGTTTTAAAAGCTTTGCGATCGATATTCATAAATTACGTGATTGGAAAAAGTCAGTAGTCGCTAAACTTACCGGTGGCATTAAGCATTTGGCAAATAAGCGATCTATTACTGTTTTAACGGGTGATGCATCCTTTAAGTCAAAAAATACAATCGAAGTTTCCAATAATATGCAATTGACAGATGTTGTGTTTAAACACGCTATTATTGCAACAGGTTCATATCCTATTCAGCATGAACACTTTGATGCCTCCCATAAAGTTGTTATGTCGTCCGATAACGCACTTGAAATAGAAGACATCCCGAATCGATTAATGGTGATTGGGTGCGGAGTAATTGGTATGGAAATGGCTAGTGTCTATCAAGCTCTAGGGTCTCGAGTGACATTAGTTGAAATAGGAAGCTCTATATTATTTGGCGTAGACCCTGATCTGGTATCAGCATTTGAGGAAGAGAAGCTGGAGGGTTATGAGAAGCTGTACTTACAATCAAAAGTATCCTGTGCAGAATTTGAAAAGAACGGTATTACAGTGACCATCGTAAAAGGTAATGAGGTCAATATTGAGAAGGTTGATAAAGTGTTAGTATCGATCGGAAGAAAGCCGCGAACAGCTGAACTAAACCTTGAGAGGGTTGGAATAACATGTACAGATCGTGATTTTATTCAAGTAGATGATAGTTATCAAACATCAGTTTCAGAAATTTATGCGATAGGTGATGTTATTGGAGGGCCGATGTTAGCTCACAAAGCAGTTTATGAGGGTAAGGCAGTTGCAGAATTAATTATGGAGCACCAATCTAATACACGATTACCCTCAATTCCAGCGGTAGTATATACAGATCCCGAAATTGCTTGGGTAGGATTAACAGAAGAGAAAGCTAAGCTAGATAATGTTCATTATAAGATCGGTAAAGTTAATTGGAATATTAATGGACGATTACTATGTCATGGCCAAAATATTGGTGTTACTAAAATATTAGTAGACCCAGATACCGATAAGATATTAGGTGCAGGAATTATTGGCCCTAATGCTGGTGACTTAATCACAGAGCTGACACTTGCAATAGATCTCGGTTTAACACCCGCCGACTTGGCTAAAGTAATTCATCCGCATCCAACTTTTTCAGAAACGACGCTCATGGCAAGCGAAAATTATCTTGGGATTGCAACAGATTCTCTGAACTAATTTTTACTATATTTGTTAGAAGTTAATAGGAACAATAATGGTTCTAAATTCTTACATTCTACTGAGAACATAGCTTTAGTTAACCTGATTTTATAAAGAGTGAATTCTTAGTGGAGTAAATGTCTGCTTATGGCCGTAAGCAGACATTTACAATATTAAGTTTATGACTAAAAAGAAGCTCAAACTATTCACAGACCAGGTTGAAGAACTCGCCTTTGGCTATGGAATGTGTTTTGCAACAGATCATATTACCGTCAATGGGAAAAAAGTTGGGTTTATGTATCGTGAAGCACCCGACCGTCAAGAGGACAGTGGTTGGCGTTTTTTTTCAGGCGAAGAAACACAGGAATATGTACGTAATCTCGATAACACGGAAATTTATGATGTAAATACGATTGCGAACTATGATCCAGCTATTATTCCATACCTTGAATCACCTATCGGTAGTGCTTTCGGAAGAAAAGGGAATACCTTTATTCCTGAATGAGCGGAAGCCGATATTGTTTAATTAGATAATGACATGCCCAATAACAATAAGAGGGCATATCTATGTTTTATCTACCAAATCAACCCATACCTAAACAACCTTGGAATAAAGGCAAATTAATGGGCCAGAAACCACCTCTCAAATTAAATCAGATTTGGGGGATACGTATAAGACTTCAAATCGAAAAACAAGTCAGAGCACTCGCACTATTTAATTTAGCCATCGATAGCAAGCTTAGAGCCTGTGATTTAGTAGGGCTACACGTTGAAGATATCCAAAATGGTGGGACGGTTGCACCGCGCACCATGATCATTCAAAAAAAGACACAACAATCCGTTCAATTTGAACTTACTCATCAAACAAGGGCTTCCATAGAAAACTGGATTGGTTATGCAAAGTTAGAGCCTCATAACTATTTATTTCCAAGTCGCTCATCTCATCTTTCTACACGCCAATATGCACGTCTGGTATCAAACTGGATTGATAGCATTGGTTTAGATTCAAGTCTTTATGGAACGCATTCGCTTCGACGGACTAAAGCATCGTTAATCTATAAAAGAACGCATAACTTACGCGCCATTCAACTTTTACTCGGCCATACTAAATTAGAGAGTACCGTCCGATACTTAGGCATTGATGTGGATGATGCATTAGAAATTGCAGAACAAACCGAAGTGTAATCAATAGCACTTGGAAGCGGTTAGTTTGGCCGCTTTCAATTCATAAAATATATAATCTAATATAACCATCATGTAGCGAAGCGTAAGTAAAAACGTTTTATAAGACGCTTACTCGAAGATTGGATTGTCAATGAGCACTAATGATAGGGTTTCAAGCATCCTTACAAAATTGACAATGATTGGCAAAGTATGTCATAGTAAGCTCTTTAGAATGGAGAGGCATATCGTATGGCCACTATGAATATATCGTTACCGGACCCGATGCGAGATTGGGTGGAATCCCAAATTGAAGGGGGACAATATTCTAATAATAGCGACTATATGCGTGATCTCATCCGCAAAGACCAACAACGCGCAGAAAAATTAAAGTGTCTCCAAGAAGCCATCACTAAAGGTTTTGATAGCGGTGATGCAGGCGTGTTGAATATGAAGGAAATTAAACAAGAAGCTAGAAAAAGAATGCGTTGATTGTGTAGACGTGCCCAATATTTATAAATCCTCTCAAGCTAAAGAAGACCTAATCAACATTTGGTCTTATACGAATAAGAACTGGGGAGAAAAACAAGCGGATCTATACCTCGATGAACTTGAAAAAGTATTTCAGCTGCTTGTAAAAAATCCGTTACTGTGTCGAATAAGAGAGGAACTCATTCCATCGGTTCGAATACATCACTTTAGTCATCATTTAATCGTTTATAAAGAAAGAGATAAAGGTATACACCTTATTCGTATTCTTCATGAGAGCATGGATTATGAAACCACGTTACGTGAAGGAATGTCTGGGCTTGAGTAGCTATGATTTATAAAATCTATCAATTATTCATTAATGATATATTATTTAACATAACCTACATTTAACGAAGCAAGTCATCTCTTTCACACTAGAATTAAGATCAAAAGATATCAACTAATCAATGAGTTAGATTGATAAGTTAAGGTGCTGTCATAAGCAGATATCAAAATAAAATATAAAATCCAAATTTGAAAGCAGAGTCAAGGTGCTCAAAGTACTTGAAATACATAGAGTAGGGTATGTTTTAAAACTCTACCTCATACCTAAAGTAAGTTGGATGAACGGTAAAAATTAGTTAATTAGCCTAATACTTTATCTATGTCGACCTTAGATCGTCGATTACAGGCGATCTGAGGCGGTCAAATAGTACTCAAGCCTGGATATATTGTATATTTAGTACATTTAAGTACAATATGTATATTAAAGTACATAACAAAGTACATATGTTAGGAGTAATGAAAAATGCTAACTCACTTAGTAGATGAATCAAATTCAAACGATAGTTTCGAAAGAAAAGCAGCTGCTGAGCTAATACTCAATCTATTAGATCATTGGAAGATTAGTAACACAGTGAAAGCAGAGTTGCTTGGCTACTCTCCTAATTCCAGGACATTCCTATCCTCATTACAAGAGAAGGGGCTTCCGGATAAAAGAGATAAACTTGACCGTGCATCCTATCTATTAGGTATTCATAAAGGATTGAGAATCAATTATCCGTATAACAAAGAAATTGTTTACCAATGGGCAACTTCACCTAATGAGAAATTAGATAATCAAACGCCTGTTTCTTATATGGTTCAACATGGTATTCCGGGGATGTCGAGAATTCGGAGTATGGTTGATCAAGAGCGTGGGCGGTAATTGTATTGTATGAAGATATAAAAGACTCCATTATTGAGTTCAATGATGAAGTTTATCGAAATGTTAAAACGATAAAACCTACGCAAGATTTATTTGACGATTTAAGTGACGATCCTGCTAAATGGCAAGTTGCTATTTCAATCGATGAAAGAACTCGTCCTCAATATCCACATCCGAATGTAATTCATGCGCCTTTCGCGTATTTCAAAGACGCACAAAATAAAAACAACTCGTGGCCATCACGCTTTTCAGATGGTCATTTTCCCTCGTGGTATGGCTCTATCGAACATCTCACAACAACCTACGAAACTTTGTATCATTTTATTAATGATTTTCATACGTCTGGCGTAAAAGATTATGGGGAGCCAATAGTAGGAGATAGAGAGTTATATACTGTTTTACTTAGGTCAAGAATCTGTGATTTAAGAGAAGCAAATAATTATGATTTAGTAAATCCTGTTGATTATTCTGATTGTCAGAGGATTGGCAAATGGAAATTTGATAATGCATATGACGGAATCATTACAAAGTCGGCAAGGTGTGATGGAATCAATGTCGTATGCTTCAAGGAGTCCGTGTTGTCAGAAATTAAAAATTATGGTTACCTAAAATATAGGTATTACCCATCTACTAAAACAGCCATTGTTTCATACTCTGATGTTGAGTTCAGAGTAAAAGTTACGAAAAATAATAACTATTTTGAGTTAAATAAATTGGGCTAAAAGTTAAAATGTTGGGTAAAGGAAATGAGGTCAATATGAGTAATGTACTCCATAAAAATCAACAATATACTGAAAAATTAAAATATCTCCAAGAAGCGATTACCAAAGGTATTGATAGTGGTGATGCGCAAGAGTTGGATATAGCAGAAATTAAAAAAGAGGCTAGGAGAAGAGTGAGGCTTATATAGTTAAGCATGGATTCGTGAAGTTATTTGCGTACTTGATCGAATAAGCTAAATATGTTCGAAGCAGGCAAGCTCATTATCAAGTAAACTACGGTATCCACTCTCATGGAGGATAAACCATGCAAACCGCGAAACAAGAAGTAGAAACGATGCTCCAGCATCTGCCTGAAGAAAGTACGATAGAAGATATCCAATATCATCTCTATGTATTGGAAAAAATCAAACGCGGACAAGACGATATTGCCAATGGCAAAAGCTGTAGTCACGAACAAGCCAAAAAACGACTCAGCCGATGGCTCAATCCATAACGTGGTCCGATGAATCCTTAGAGGACATCGAAAGCATTGCTGAATTTATCAGTCGAGACTCCATCCACCACGCACAACGTGTGATTGATGAAATCATACATATCGTAGAAACCTTACAAACCCAGCCTAAGATGGGTCGTGTAGTACCCGAATTAAAACAAGAGCAGATACGAGAACACTTTATCTACAGTTACCGAATTATTTATGAGACTAAAGATAGCCAACTGCATATCCTAGCCGTCATTCATGGTAGGCGATTATTAGAAAATATAGAAGAACGATTTAAGATTTAAAATGGCTGTTAAGTAAGTCAGATTAGATCGGAACTACTACAGCTTACTTAATATTTTTCAACGCCTCCCCAATCTCTTCTTCCGGCGGTTCTTCATAGATAATCGTAGTGGAAGGGTTTTTATGTCCGGCTACTTTTTGCGCCACCTTCACCGTCTTCTTCTGCACATGAATAATATCGGTAATAACCGTTCTACGGCCACTGTGCGAGGTCGCTTTCTCAATCCCAGCCCAGGATCGTAACATCAAGGCCATATGTTCTTGCAAGGTATTGGGGGAATAGGGGCCACCTTTTTGAGTGATAAAAAGCGTGTTCGTACGTTTCAATTTCGGATGAGCAGACAACCGCAACATTAAATAGTCCGATAACGCCTGCCTGAGAGGCTTATCCACCAACGGTAAATCACGCGACGTTCCTTTGTGTTGTTTAATCTCAGGGTAATAATCCTCTGGTTCTACAGAAGCGCCTTTTTTGGCCAATTTTACGACCGTTCTAATCGTTTTATCAAACTCGTTTTTCGTAAAGGTGAGTGAGGTGCGCTGATAGGTAGAAGTCGAACGCCGCATTGCATCCGCGCCTTTAGTATACGCAGCAGGCAACGCTAAAACTTCATGGATCTGAAATCCGCGCGTGACGCTCTTAGTTCGAGCAATAGGATCCAGCTTGGCAACTTCCTTTATCTGCAGTAAGGCAATCTCCTGCACCCGCAACCCCAGTTTAAAACTCAGCTGCATAATCGCGGTGTTTTTCTCAGCATGTCGATGTTGCTGGATAACCGCAAACAAATGTTTTCGTTGTGCAACAGTGAGTGTACGTGCTTGACCGGACTTGGGCATAAGGAACTCTACTTACTATAAGTAGGGCCAGTATACACTGATATCTCTTAAATCCGTAATAATGTTATTTTAACGGATTATGGGGAAATATTAACATACATATATTATGCGAAGTTTCTCTGTAAACGTTATAAACTAAATAAAAGTGTTGCCTTTAATTAGCTATTCAAATTGTGCAACACTCTCTGAACCCATAGCATCCTGAAAATAATGGTCGTCTGGAAACAGCTCTGCTCCACGTCTTCTAGCATCAACTGCAGCATCATATTGACCCAACTGTTCGTGCACATAGCTTAAGTCTTTATAGGCCTGTGAATGGGCCTGTGAATATTCGTTTTGCAATGTCCCCTGCTCTTGATCTGCAATAACCCCTTCGAGAATTTCAATCGCAGCATCGGTTAATTTCATCTCACCAGGCGCATGTTTATATAACGTCGCTAATGTCATTCTTGCACGCCAATCATCTTTGTTTATTTTGAGTGCACGCTTTAATACCTTCTGCGAGTCTTTATACGTAGCAAAAATAAGTTTCGGTTCTGTGCTAAAAACAGCTTTGGTAAACAATAAATAACCATAAGTAATTTGTGTATCAATATCTTGTTTTTTATCTTTTATATATTGCTTAAAGGTTTCTAATATTAGTTCGTATTGCGCTGAATCTATTGCTTGGTTTAATACCTTATTATCCTCTGCAATAAATTGATTTTTTGTTTTTAGCAACTCAACTGCTTTAGTCACTGGCATTGAATGAAAAGGATTTTCTTCATTTACTTCTTCAAGATTCGAAGCATCTCTAAACCAACTTAGGCGACTGGTCCGGCTTAAGTCAGGACGCGCATAATAATCATCGGGCGTCACCACCATCCAAAGCTGCGCCATTTCATCACCTGAGCGCAAACCCCATCGTATAGTCTTAGACGTGGTATTAGGATTGAACGGATTATCCAGTGAATTATCAAAGGTGTACCACGCATCAATACGTGAACCTGCCGGAATGTATTTAGGCTTGCGATAGGTGTAACGGTTTTGCCAACGCATGTCCCAGTCATCTATTTTAATTAACGGCTCTACATTTCCATCTGGATAAGTAACTTGCGCAAAGGCCTCTCGACCCAGGTAATGCATATGCGGCGTAATATCTAAAATATGAAAACCTGAGGATACATTCATATAAAAGTGCCGCGTGTATTCAGATTCATTGGCAGGAATGGTGATTTGTTGCGTGCCAATCGCAAGCCCTTGAATCCATTGTGGTGGGTGTTCTTCTTGAAAATAAAACGCCACTTCACTTTGATCGGCCGCCGCTTTACCGGTGGGATGATAATGAATCTGCAATAACACATCACCCCCTTTAGCAATCCACATCGCCGTATCTTTTGGTAAGGCAAAAGGCTTCATTCCAGGAATCCACCCCGCTAAAAAACTTGCACTGGTATCTGGGTTCATAAAATTACCCGGACCAAACACGGCAAAGCCGGGTTTAGGATCTTCCTTATCCATCTTGCGTGCGCGACCACTATAATCCATAAACACTAAAGCATGATGAACAACGGTGGGATCCCCTGGACGAAAGTCGATGCCCACGGTTGGATGATCTTTTACAAATTCAGAGGGAATGACAAAATAACGATAAATATCTTCACCATCTGCAGGCACACTAAAAGCTTCTTTTACTTTTAGCACTGCATCGGGTTTGCCAAGTTGCCATTTTTGTTCGCCAAAATTTGGCGCTGTGATTAAATCAGCATCATCTCCTTTTGGCGCACCGTTTCCGGCCCATTGTTTTAATAATGCAATTTGATATTCACTTAATACACGTTCATCACGAAAATCACCAAAACCTTTCACCGGCTTCCAAGGTGGCATAATACGTTCTTGTGTTACATAGCTAATCATTGGTGCCCAACGCTTAACTTCTTTATAAGTTTGTAATGAAAATGGGGCAACTTCACCAGGGCGGTGGCACTCTACACAATTAGCATTCAAAATCGGGGCGATATGTTTAGTGTAAGTAACTTCAGAAGAATTTAACTTCGCTTCATCCCATTTTGGCGCTATGCACCCCACAGGTTCTTCATATGCAGATTTAGGGGGTTGCTGATTAGCTACTGCTACAATGGCATCACGCAAATCATGCGAGGTAATATTGGTGCGCTGCTTACCAATAGATACAAAACGGTTATCAATACGGCCGCGATACGCAACCACATCTTCGCGGTTAATTACATATGCCTCAGGCGTCACCGTAGGCTGCAACCGTTTGGAAAGATCGCCCGTAGAATCAAAAATAACCGGAAACGCTATTTTAAATTCTTCTTTGAATTCGTTTACCTGAGTAAGCTTTACATCAGGGTCTGAAATGACTCCATAAAAATCCATTCCATTATGTTTGGCTAAATCGCTTAGCTCATTTAATAAAGGAATATATTTTCTGGTAATCGGGCAGTGTGTATTTAAGAACAATACCGTAATAGGCTTAGCATCAAACCCACTACCCAAGTGATGCATATTACCTTCTATATCAATAACACGCACCCCGAGAAGACCTGTGATTTTCTCCGTTGAGGCAAATGTTATATTAAGAGAAGCAAGGAAGCTAAATAATATTATTAATATGAGTAAACGCTTCAATTACTATTACCTGATATCCGCCAATAAATGTATCTCTTGGTAGATTTAGCGGGCCCAAAAGTATTTCTTTTCTTCTACATTACTGAGTTTTTTATCTACTACACTGGTTTTGTTTATAGAACGACTACATTTATGTTTTACGCAAACCTGATTAACAACCAATCTTTAAACCTTCTAATGTCTTTCTCATACGCTTTAACATTCATATCCTTCTTTAGAATATTTTCTAAGGTAAAATCTTGGAAAATATCTTCAATAAACCAGCTAACCATCGTTCTTTTAAGTAAATATATTGAACCACCATCAGGAAAGTCATCCGGCAAGGTATAAGTTCGAATATTATCCATGTATTTTTCAATACTGGATGCCTCTAAAATGCTATCATACTTTCCTATGGTATTTAAAAAGATGTTTAGGCTAAATTCAGAAAGACTACCTTCGTAAATTATTTTAAAAAGTGTTGGCCTCCTAAGAACATCTAAATTCAGAAAGTCCATTTTAGTCATTTCACTAACTTCATATTCTTCCATGTAGCTTTCTACCATTTCTATTCTTAGCCCAATGGTAATTGAAACTATGTTATTTCTAAAATTAGATATAGTTACAAAATATACAAATTTATCTTTAATAATTTTTTCAAAATTATTTACTCTGTTTGCTTTGTTATTACATTTTTTAAAACCTAATTTCTTTAAAGCTAAACTTAACTCATTCAACATATACTAAAATAATTATTTGACAACGGTTATTATAATTCTTGCAAGACCAACTTCTGTGTCTGTCTGTGGCCCTAGAATTTCTGGGGGACCGCTTATACCTATAAATCCTTGCGATTCTATAAGACGATCTTTAATTATTTGGCTTTTTCTTAGAGGGGAAGTATTAGCTTTCACCTCAATAAATTGATAGCGACCTCCTGGTAATCTAATTGCTAGATCTGGGAACCTTATTCCTTTACTAGTTCTTACAGAAATTAATTTGTCATATACCTCATATCCCTCATCTCTATAATACTGAGCAACTATAGACTCGCCTGTTTCGCCGGTGAGCCTTCTAATTTGGTAATCATTATATACCTCAAGTGCTTTTATATACACTTCTGGCGCATCATTCTCTAAACTAACAGATGCCTCTGGACCCCATGGGTACTCATTAACATCACTTTGATCTATAAAGTTGTCTACACCTCCAACTTTCTGTGCTGCAGCATTTCCAAACTTTCCTTCCCCAGTATTCGCTGCTGAAACAGAGATAATAATTTCTACTACGCTATTACCCAATCTTGGATCAAATGTGGTATCTGAAACTGGAACATCACCAATTTGTCCATGCACAGGAGCTGCAGTATTTCCAACTGTACCACCGGGACCATTTGGTATTCGATTAGATAATCCTCCAGCAAAACTTCCTGCAGTTGTTGCCGCTAAACTAGCATAAGAATATGCTGTACCAAAGTCTCCTAAGGAATAAGCACATTCATAACACTGCGTGATATAGATTATTGCTACAGCTAAAATTATTTGGAAGATTGGGTCACTAACTATATCACCGATGAAGTCACCGACATCGTCAAAAAAGTCATCAACAGCATCAACAATATCATCTAGAACATCAAACAGACCAAATCCACTCGGATCCGTATAACTCAACGGGTTATTAAGCACATAGGAGTAACGATTGTAATTCTGCATATTTTTGGGGAATTGCATTGTGGGATCGGCACTAATGAATTTGCCCAGCAGTGGATCATAAATACGTCCATTCATATGAATGAGTCCAACATTATCTAACATCTCATGACCCGTAAAGCCACGAGTGTTGTTACTTACAGTTATTGGCAGTCCATTATTCCAGTTACTAAGACGGCGTTTACCAAAAGCATCAAAACTTAGTTTTTCTACAATGGTACCGGTTCCATCGGTAATCGTGTCAATCGAACCTAAGTGATCACGATGTAAGTATTCGGTTGCATCAGTACCCGAATTTCTATCAGTAAATATTGCAATGGTATGACTGCCAGCTCGTATAAGATATTTTTGTTCGATGTTACTGGGATGTTCTACTTTTTCATATAAACCATCAATATAAGTCGTCGTAGACGTTACAGAACTTGCAGTAGTGATTTGTAAATAACGCGAACGTTCAGGTCCATAACTAAAGTTACTTTGACTACTCCCTTTTTGAATTTGTGTAGGTTTGTTGTAACTAGACCAAGTAATGGTTTTACCGTCCCCAGAAACTTGATTACCGTTAGCATCATAAGTGTAGATGTTATTGGCTACACCACTGGTTGAAGTCACAGCATGTGGTCCAGCACTCCCAGCGCCATAGGTGTAGTTTCCGACATCCGACTTATATGTAATGTTCCCTAGATCATCATAAGTAAAGGTTGTTGCTCCTACTCCTGCCACATTGGCCTGCGTGAGTCGGTTGAGGTTGTCATAGGTAAAGTCTTCAGCGAGACTTTGAGTATGATCTTTTCTCTGAGTGAGATTACCAATGCCATTAAAAGCATATTCAAGATCTTGCACCACACTATCAATATGGTGGATACGTCCACTGTTTTGTTGGTAACTTCTAAAGGTGGTGATGGCCGCTGCACCACTTCCAAGGGTTTGTGAAGTGATGTTGCCAAACTGGTCTGCCGCCAATGCGGTGTAGAACACTTCGCTAGTGTTGTTGGCGTTACGTACTTTTTCTAAGTAACCACGTGCATTATATTGATGCTCTACTTTAAAGTTACTGGACCCTGGGTAGCTGACATCATCCACTCTTCCAAATGCATCGTATGTAGTGGATGTGGTGTAACTGGTGCCACCAATAACGGTAGTCGTGGAACTGGGCCTACCTAAACTGTCGTACGTATGACTTCTGCTATAACCGCCATAGTGCGAAACACTGGCTAATTTGCCTTTACCTTTGCTTGCCGTGTCGTAGGTCCAAGTGGTGGTGCCTTCATCTTCTGTTCGGGTTACCAGTCTGCCTAACTTGTCATAAGTCATCGACACGGTTTGGTTCTTAGCATCGGTTTGACTGGTGAGCTCACCTAGAACGTTATAGTTATACGTCCACGTACCCATATCGGGATCAATCATTTGCGTTTTAAAGCCACGCAGGTTGTAGCTGTTACTGGTGACATTGCCTTCGCTATCGGTAACCGTTATTAAATTACCTTGCGCATCGTATTCAAAATCGAGCCGGTTACCGTTATCGTCTTCGGTCCAGATGGTTTGACCGATGCTATTGGTTTTTTCTTTACTGGTTTGATTAAGGTCATTCAGTGATGAAGCTTCAAAACCACTGTAGGTAATGGTGGTAGTGCCCGTAGTCGGTGAGCTTTCTTGGGTGACGCGCCCTAGATCATCGTAGCTGTAGTCAGTCCAATAGGTTGCAGTGGAGCCAAAATAAGGATTAGATTTTCGGTTAACGCGACTTTGGGCATCGAATTCAGTTTCTACATGCACACTGCTGCCATCAAAACTTTGAACTTCGGTAAGAATGACTCGGTTAACGGCATCGTAATACGCAATTCTGGTAGCTACACCAGTTGTGGTAGTAGTCACTTTATAAGAAACAAGCCCATTGACTTGCGAAGGACATGATGTACCTCCGTTACAGAATGCGTAGCTAATGTTGGTTTCTGTGCCATCGGCACGCACTTCGCGTTTCTTACGACCTGATGAATCATATTCCCAGTTGGTATCTAATAAATTTGGCCCTGTTAATTTTGTAATGTTGCCATAGGGGTCATTGTATTCACGCATTTCACTTTGACCAAGCGCATTGGTAACAGAGATGGGGAATTGGCCTTTGCTGTCGTAATTTGTTTGTGTTGTTCTGGTAGTAATCCCGGGACCACTTTCGGTCACACTAATGCGATTTCCAAAACTATCATGTGTGTAGGTTTTAATAAGTTTAAATGCCGCATTGTCTGGCTCGATAATTTCTTTGTTGAGTAATCCCGTTGTTGAATTGTATTCAAATTCGGATTTACGTGTTGGGCTAGCTTGTGCTCCACCGGTCTTAGAGATAACAGCTTGAGTAAGTCTGCATAAGTGCCATTTACTTGCATCGTTGGTGTACGTGTTGTTGGCTGTGGTGGAATAGGTATCTATTCCAACATCGTTAGTAGTTACCACTATTTCAGTAGGACAACCAAAACCGTCGTAAGTAGAACTCGTATTTACAGTAGTCAGTAAAACACCGCTATTAAGATCATAGGAATTTGATTCACTTTGTTTTGAGTAAACAAATAACGGTGGCCGATTAAAATTGCATATAGGATTTGAAGGATTATTTGAACATTCAGGAAAACTTGGTTCAGTAAATTCACAATTACCTTGTAATGGTATATGACATAGTTCATTAGTACCTGAATCATTATCTTCAATACTAACTATCGTTCCATTAACAGTAGTTTTAGTAGAAGCTACTTGACCAATATAAGGAAAGTTTTGCTTGTAGTTCGTCTCGATGACAATATTGGTATCAACATCTGTGACGATACGTTTTGCAAAGCCTAACAATCCACGTCCTTGTACGTGTACTTTTGCATCTTCGTACTCATATGCAAGTGTATTCTGCCCACCGATACCATTATCCGTTCTTGATTCTTTCACAACGTATAATGGTGCAGCTAAATCTGGAGTTGGATGACAAATTATTCCTACACAGCTGCCTTTTGTATAAGTAGCGTTATCGGTAATTGGGGAATAATCAATCTCGATACCAACACCTAAGCCATTTGTTACTGTATTAACAAAGTCTTGTTTTGCCTGGTTTAAATATACACGGCGCCAAGTATATGAACCGTAAACACCTGCTATAAATCTCGACTGTACAAAGTCTGGAAAACTATCTCCATTAAAATCTGCAATTTTAATACTGGAATCAACGCCAGCATATGAGAAATTCATATCTGCGGTCATGCTTGATGAATAGCTAGCATTATGAGCATAGCCTGTGCCTGTATTGAGATATACACGTTGTACAGCATTGAAACCACCATAAGGTGAAAAATGTACAGACGGAAGAAACCCTTGTATTAAATCTGCTAAGCCATCGCTATTAATGTCAACAATTCGTGTGCCAAGGCTGACCTTATTTCCGTATTGATTAATAGATACAAAATACATATCCGGCAAACTTGCGGAGTACGTACTACTGAATTCAAATTCAGAACCCGTATTTAGATGTACTCGACGTTGTGGAACATTTCCATAATAACCATTTGTTGATAGATAAAGTTGGATTAAATCTTGTAGCCCATCTCCATTAATGTCACTAATTCGTGTCCCCATATCCGAAGCATTAGCGGTACTCGCAGAAAAATACATGTCCGGTAAATTTGCGGAGTACGTACTACTGAATTCAAATTCAGAACCCGTATTTAGATGTACTCGACGTTGCGCGACATTACCGTAATGCCCATTTGAGGGCAGGTATATCTGTATTAAATCTTGTAGCCCATCTCCATTAATGTCACTAATTCGTGTCCCCATATCCGGAGTATCATTTGCAGCGAAATACATGTTTGGCAAACTTGCTGAATATGTACTGTCATACACAAACTCGGTACCAGTATTCATATGTATACGGGCTTGAGGAACATTACCGTAATGACCGTTATTAGGAAGATATAACTGAATTAGATCTGGTAATCCATCACCATTTAGATCTCGGACTCGGGTACCCATATCTGCGGCATCATTCGAATTAAAATACATGTTTGGCAAACTTGCTGAATATGTACTGTCATACACAAATCCGGAACCTGTATTGAGATGTATGCGTGTCTGTGGGACGTTACCGTAATGTCCATTTGTGGGAAGATAAAGTTGTATTAAATCTTGTAGCCCATCTCCATTAATGTCACTAATTCGTGTCCCCATCCCCTTTATATTGCTTGTAGTAGTAAATGCAAAATACATATCAGGCAAGCTACTCGAGTAACTCTGATCAAAGGTTAATGCAGTACCAGAATTTAGATACACACGGCTTAGAGGCACACCATTTTTTAGATATAATTCTATTAAATCAGCAATTCCATCGCCATTTACGTCAGCTATTCTTGTACCCGCATCAAATCCCGTTCCTAATCCAGCGAAAGATGAGCCTGAAATCTCAAAATAGGTATCAGCAATGCTGTTACTATATGCTTGATCTAAAGCAAATTGATTTGTGCCGTTTACAGTTTGAAAATTAGTGCTAGGTAAACAATTGTTGTTACTGTCACAACTATCTATTTGTTCTATGTTCGAACGGCCACTAAGATCACTTTCTGTATAAGTAATTTGGTAGTTACGTATTGAACTCGCAGAATGATTTATTTCAATCTTTTTCAATCTTTTTGTAGATTCCATTTTCAAGCCAGCAAGATATCTTGTCCCCACATCAGGCCTGGACTCATATGTAAATTCAACTGAGTTGTACGGGCTCACACTTGCACTAGAATTACCGGTGTAATCAATGATAGATGGGTAATTTTCACCTGTAGACTCATCTTCAAAGTAGGTAACCGTCATATAGTTACCCACCGTGTCAGTAGTTTTATTTAATAACCAACAAATCGCATCAGATTGCAAACTTCCATCTGCTAACGGTGGATTGATCTGAGAGTCATTAGTATTGCCATACTCCATTATTTCACCGGATTTGGTCCAAACTTTGAAATAACTTGGCCCACTACCTGTTGATCCGTATGAAATAATTTTACTGAAATTATTTATTTCAGTGCGATACTCTGTACCACTGGCGCCGTAGGTACCATTTATCGCAATAAGAGGTTGGCCGTCTAGACAAAAACGATCATTGTCATCGAAATCAATTCCATCAATGAAGCCGTCTTTAACCAAATTGGTGGGGCAACGATGAATGACTGAAAGGCCAGCTATAACCCAACCTACGCCAAGTAGTCCGTTTCTTCCTCGGTTTGAGTAGTTTAAGGAAATTTTTGGTTCTATACCTGCTGTGCCAAGTGGAACTGTTATAGGAACACTGTAGTTGGCTGTACCCGAATTATTAACAGAAAATTCTCCGGGAATGGAACCCACCGAATCATTCGGACTGGGCGTAGTACCGCTACCACCCGAGCCTCCACTACCCCCTGAAGAACTGACAGAAAAGAACGCCTCTCCTACAAAACTATCAGTGTATCCATTTTTTATTCCAATGAACTTAACTGTTGCGTTATTGGTTAATGTAATGTTACTGCTAAATAATGTTGAACTAGAAGATGGTGTAGACCCATCCAAGGTGTAATAAATATCAGCACCTGCGGTTGCACTTGAAAGTGAAATTGATACGGAGTCTACAAAAGTGCCTCCATTTGGATTTGCAGTGGGTGTAGCGACAGTTTCGATAATTGTAAATGTTGCGCTACTAATTGCACTATTTGTATAGCTGCTTTTTACTCCAATGGCTCTTACAGTCGCAGTGCTCGATAACGTAAATGTTCCTGCATATAGTGTTGAAGCAGATGTGGGGGTTGTGCCATCAATTGTGTAATGTATTGATGCACCTGATGTAACAGTACTAAGGCCTACAATTATAAAGTTATTATGCGTGCCACCATTCGGAGAAATGACAGGTGTGCCAACTGTAGGCGGCGGCGGCGGCGTGCTCCCCGCAAATACTTGTGAGAAAATAAGTGGCGAGACTAAAAAAGTTAAAAAGAAAAATATTTTTGCAATTCTAGTCGGATTATACACACACAGTCCCGTAGTGTTCATAGCACCTCCTACATAATTTTACTCATTTTTTGAATTATTAAAACAACTGAGTCCCTTCATCTTCTGCTTTCACGCATTCTCCTCTTATAAATATTTATTTGTCAAGTGTAATTATTTATAAGAGGAGGATACGATTAAATTTATTATCACTGCTTAAAATCACAGTGAATAAAGTTATATTTAAGTAGTGATAATAACTTGCTGATTATTTTAAAGAACTATTTCTTACTTACAGGATTGATTTGATAAAAAATCCCGTCATATGCGAGTTTCAAGTATGCACAGCGCAGCTGGTTGAGAAATAGCTACTGCACACGTAGTCCATTATAGTAGACCATGCATTTACAACCAGACTAAAAGCGATTTTAAGTCTGGATACTTAATCTATTTACTAATTTTTAATATAATTTATGATAACTTTTGGATACAGTTTAATTCATTAACGTTGCATCCGTTTGCAACGTACTCGGATCAACCCATATAGTTCTACATTTATTCGTATAACCAAATGGTGTAGCCACCTGAGAGCAAGATTGTGTTTGAACAGGTAATTGATAACCATCCGTATATTGATTATCAAATAGCGCATTACAATATGCAGGTATCATTCTCTGTTGATTGCTCAGTAATCCATTTGGCCCAAATGGATTACTGTTGTTGTTCTCTGCGTTTAAGTAATTTAAAAGACTAGCCATATCACAACGCCCTGCTCCTGCGGCAATTGCAGATAAGTGTGCATCTTTGCCTTCATATTTATTATCTGGGCACTGTTCCAGGAAATTTTTGCGTTTTTTAATAGTCTTACTAGGTTTCTTTGACTTTATGCTGAAATATTTCTCTAGTGAAGGGTCGCATTCAGAGGGTCTTTGACCTGATGACAGACATAATATCGCTTCACAAGCATATTTTTCATTCCCGCTAAGAAAGTCTTGTGCGTTAGTGCTTACACTTAATGTAAGCAACATTGAATACAGAACCACATACCATCGTTTGATCTTCATCTCTTCAACCTCATTTTTTATAAATAATAATGGCTTTGCAGTTAGCCATCATCCCCTATTCTTCTGCTAACAACGCCTCAATCTCTGATTCAATGAGTGGATTTTGATTAAACGCTGATTCTGGATTTCTGGACTTGACCAATTCAGGTTCTTTGATTTCTAAACTAGGTACTTGCGGCTCAGGCAATAATCGCTTTTTGAATTCACTATCTTTGTAATAAACGATTTTATTAGCAATAACAGGCCTCGTGTATTCTTTGAATACTATTTGTTTGTTCTCACCTAACCGTGCAAATTCTTCTGGAAGCATAAAATCTCTAAAAGTAGATGTTGTACTTATATTTGCGCCTTTAACATCATATCCTCCCGAAGAACTTTTTGATCTAGTGCGGATAGTTTTCTTGCCTAACTTCATCGATACATATCTAGTCGTTTGTTCATCATTCGCTGCGTAAAATATTTGTATTGCAGTGTTTTGAAGTAAATTATCCATTCCATCGCCATAAGTCTTTTTAAGCTGACCTAATCCTTGAATGATTAATGCAATTCTTATGTTATACCCTGCTAAAATAGCTAACCCCGTTTCAATCATTTCCATCTTACCAAGTGCTGCAAACTCATCTATGATCATTAATACTTTATACGGCTCATCCTCTTTAGGTATCGATTCGCTTAATGAATCGATGCATTGCTGAAAGAATAGATTGATTAATGGCGCTAAAGTATTTAGCTGATTAACTTTGCAACCAAAATAGATTGATGTACGTTTTTTGCGTACGTCTTTAAAACTAAAATCACTTTTAGAAGTGGCCGCATCCAGTACAGGGTTTGACCATAGATTTAATGCAGAAACCAAACTAGAGCGAACGCCTGAGCGCTCTTTAGAGGCTTTATTTTTAAAACTACTCAATGACATATGGCAATTTCTATCGAGTTCTATTGAATCATCAGCAAATAATTCCTCAATATATTCTGATAATTCCATATCAGTTTTAAGTATTCGGTATATCTGGCCGATTGAATTCTCAAAGTCCTCTACATCGAGAATCAATAACACAAGACCTACAAATAAATCCCTTGCTTCATTGGTCCACATATCCCCTTTCTTATCCGTTGGTAATAATATTACCGCTAATTTTTGAATATCTGATATTCGATGTATACCTTTTCGTATTTCATCTAATGGGTTAAAACAATGTGAACGATTATCACCATCAAGGGGTGAAAATTTATAGACTTCTTGGCCGTGTTTTTTTCTAAAGCCTGCCGTTTTCTCATAATTCTCATGCTTAACGTCTAAAGCGACTACTGAATCTGGCCAAGATAATAAATTCGGTACAACAAAACCTACACCTTTGCCACTACGGGTCGGTGCAGCTAATAAATAATGTATTGCTTCATTGGTGCGTAAATATTTATTACGAATTCGACCGAATATAACCCCCGCATCATCAAACATTTTTGCTTTAGCTATTTCGCCCGAATACGCCCATCGAGCATCACCATAATAGTTTTTATTTTGATAAATTAATGTGCTTGCAACTAATGCAAACGTTACGATTGAGCTTATACCGAATGATTTCCATAATGCCGGTTTAAAATTGAGTAAGGACTCTTTATTAAATTCATTGAACATTGCAAATAGATCAAAATCAGTAATAAGTGATTTAGTGTTTACACCTATAAAATATCTATAGATCACTGACCATATAAATATGAATATAGCTATCGTGAGTACGGCTAATAATACTTTTGATGCTACGTCTCTATTCATAATGTAACTTTCTACATTCCAGAATAATGAATTTCTGACACATAACGAACATCATTTTTGAACGACCACTGGATTACAATGTCAATTATTGAATGTAAATATTCAATGATTTCACTTTTCTTTAATCCTAAATTTGCTTGCATGACCATTAACGCCAAACGTTCAAAAGCACTCTTAGTATTATCTGCATGAACAGTGGAAATACTGCCCGGATGACCTGTATTAATCGCTTGCAGAAATGTATAAGCCTCTGCACCGCGTAACTCGCCTAAAAGTATTCTGTCAGGTCTTAAACGTAATGTGGCCTCTAGAAGTTGCTGGATGGTTATTTTTGCAGTGCCTTGATCACCTTTAGAGACTAAAAGCTTAAATACATTGCCATGTGGTAATTCCAGTTCCAAGGTATCTTCTAAGGTAATTATTCTTTCATCTTCGGGTATTTCTTTTGTTAATGCATTTAGAAAGGTCGTTTTACCTGTATAGGTTCCACCCGAAATAATCATATTTTTCTTAGAATGTACTGCCAACCGAATAAACTCATCTATCTTTTTTTGTTGAAGAAGGGTTTTAAGTTTTAAATCTACTTCACTTGGTTGATAGGCTGCTACATTTTCACTATTTTTAGTGATTACCTCTGCGAATGATCCATTACTTTGATACAAATCAAGTGTTAAGCTTTTCATTGTTTGTTTACGAATAGAAAACCCACCACCTTCTGGTGCAGCGGGTGGCAATATGAATTGAATCCGTTCACCAGTAGGTAATGCCGCTGATAACAACGGCATTTGTTCATTCACGGCTTGATCGGTATTGCCGGCGACTCGCTGAGCGAGGCTTTGTATACATCGTTTATCTAAATCGGGTACTTCATGCCTAGTAACTTTACCTTTGCCTGATTCTACATAGACGAGACCGGGACGATTTACACATATTTCAGAAACATTTTTATCGTCTAGCCAATGCTGGATGGACTCTAAATCTTTCGTTAAAAATGTGTTTTCCATAAACTTATAAAGTTGTACTGGAAAAATCTAAATCTTGAGCTACAAAGATATTTAACTTAGTGCCTTGGTCGATATGAATAGTTGGCTTGATATTGATAGAGTTCTCAAGTGCGATACTTGGTGTATCGCTTAAAGAGGAATTACCATCAATAACCGTGGTTGAATTGTCACCCGTACTGCGTGCTTCTTCTACCGCTATTTGTATGCCGCCACTGATAACACTCAGCAAAATTGAGTTGCCGAATATTTCCCAAAAGTGATTATCAACAAAACCACCCATACCCGCAGCCCCTAAACGATCCGTACCGGGTGAATTAATTAGAATACTTGCCCCATCTGGCCGTAATATTCGCGTCCATATCACGAACACTCTATGTTGACCTCTTTTTACATCAGACTGATAACGTCCAATTAATGTAGATTGAGAAGGTATTAATAATTTAGAACCATCAAAAGAATAAATATCTTCTGACGTTACCGCTCGCATAAATCCGGGCAAACTACTGTCTACAGCCGTTTCTAACACACCGGGTATAACCGTACCTTGTGTAATCATGTACGCATTATTCTTTATATAGGATGCTTCAATTACCGCAACTTGTGGATTTGCACCACCCGGTTGGCTATTAAGTATTTCTTCCGGTGTAAGGCCTGCATCGAGTAGCTTTCCAGTGTCTACACTTGCAACAGCTGCAGCCGCTACAGTAGTAAGACCCTTTTCACCTTCAGCCTTGTTACCTATTTTTTTGTTCACAATTAATATAGGTGATTTAAGTCTGGCTTCAAGCTTGCGAAGTTCTTCTTCACGCCGTCGCCGCGCTTCTTCTAATGCTGCACGTTCCAACTCAGATAAACCGCGTGGTTTCGCTTCTTCTTTTTCTACTACAGGTTCTGGTTTAAGTGCTTTTTCTACCACTAATTTTGGTGTAGTCGGCCTGTCGTGTGTTTTTGCACTTTTAAATGATTCTTCTACTGGGTCAATGAGCAATGGTTCTTCTTCGTCATCTTTCCCGCCTAAAATTAGATACAGTCCAATTAATGCTGTTATCGCCAGCAAGGGTAAAGCAATTACTTTGCTGTATTTTTTATCACGACTGACTTGTGAAATACTTCTCTCGTCGTCCTCTTGTTGGTTAACTACTTCATTATTCATAATTATTGATCTCTTAGTGATACTTCTAAGGGTTCAACTGGTTCCTGATAATCATCTTTATGTGGAACAACCGTTTCATTTTGTACAGGTAATTGCTCATTAAAAATGCAAGTAACTAAATCACCATTGCGTAACGTATATTGTCTACCTATACGATGTACTACATAATATTCACCGTGTCGTGAAGCATTAACAAGGGATTCATTTTGATTTTTATCTACACTGAATATTGCCGGCTTTTCTACTGAGTCATTGAATTTAAAAAAGGTAAATTCACCATTGTCGAATATTCTCAAAGGCACTTGACTAGAATCACCCGCAAATGAGTAGCTGTAATTAATTACATTAGGATTTAAGTTGAAACTGTCTTTAGTAACTGACAGATTATCTCTTAACCTATTTAAGTCTTCACCAAACACTGAGCGACGTCTATTCGCATTACTGGCTTCAATATCCTTAAGGTATTTTGGAGATATATTTATAAGACCGTTATGGTCGCCTTCTTGATATTGAAATTTTAAATACCATGTAAATGCGCTAGAAGTGTGCTGATCTTTTTGTTTCGCATCAAGAGAAAAGTTATAGATACGATTTTTAATATGTGTATCGCCTACAAGATAGCTTGTAACCACGGTCATATTTGTAGCTGCATTTTCTTCTACTGGCTTAACAAATAATATATTCGCTCTTGAATTCGGGATTATTTGCCACGCGATAGAATCACCTACAGAGATATTTTCAATGCTCTCATTCGTTGAAAACTCTATTGCCGTGGTGAATCCATAATGTCCAATGATACGAACTACATCCCTTTCATTGTAAACAATCGTTTTCACGCGTGAGTCCATTGGGCCCGGTTTTGCATACATTTCTGCAAATGCATTTCCAGTAATGAATATAAGTAAAAACGTAATAATGTATTTCATAGTCAACCTTTAATTATTATTTTGTTAAAATCTCTTGATCTCGTCTGTAGTTAATGATTTTAAATCCTAGAGGATTTACTAGTCGTTCCTTCAATGTCATAGGTTTTTGCGTATATTGATATTGCAATGAAGAGATCCAGTGTTCTTCTTGCTTAGAATTTTCCTCGTCCAGTATCGTTTTAAATCGAACCGTCGCAGTTTTATTAAGTCCTAACTGAATACTTTTAATATGTACGCTTAGCCTTCCTTTGTATCCATATAGGATGGTCGGATTATCTGGATTACTATCTGCAAAAATACCTCTATATTCTTTTAATGCCTTTCCATCAAAACATTGATTCGCATAATCAAAATTATCTTGGATGTCGTGTACTTCGTATATTTCTCTAGCATTTAAACATTCAACAATGTCTGCTTGAACTACGGCTTCATCTTCTGTGAGATTACCTTCTACTAAACCACGAGTTACTTCTAGGTGGCCAGTATCTTTATCTAAAGTAACCACGTAAGGCGCAAACTCTTTTAATGGCAATAACGATGCAATACTTAACAATGAAAGTATTCCAATAAGGGAAGCGATTGAGGCAACGATCCATGCAAGTTTAGATTTTCTCTTTTGACTCGCATAAAGCTCGTATTCCCAGGTATCCGATATATCCCCGTAATTTGGGTCAATATCTTTTTTCGACTTTTTCATTATTGGATAAACAATCCTGCAATATTTACAGGCATACGCTTATCACAATCAATAGATAGACTCGCCACCTTGTCATCCATGCAAGGTGCTTTAAGCTCTTCATGTGACTGAAAGCTTGAGCAACCAGATACAACTAGTATCGCTAATATTATTAATAACGGTTTTCTAAACATTATTATTTTCCTTTTTTATTATTAATTAAGATTTAATCGTTCCCCATTTATTAGGAGTATTCGGTTTAGGTCGATTTCTATAACGTTCAATAGATTGCCTGCCTCTCTCATAAGCTTTCAGGCCACCTTTAGACGCGCCGCGTTTAAATGCGTCCACACCGGCTGCAGTGGCGAGTGCAAAGCCACCCACAATACCTGCTGTCCAAGTGGGCAGCATTTTCATAATTCCAACAGCTATAAATGAAATTAATGTATAAATTCCAATTTCATTTAATACACCTGAATTGGTATTTGCGACAGTCAATAAATTATCAACTTGCTCATCACAAATTGAAAATATAAGACCAATAACTGAGTAAAGTAATACAGGTAATAGAGCAAAAGTTAATACCTGTTTAATCCAACCTTCAAAAAATGCTTTTGTACTTTCAAAAAATAAACTCAATATAAAAAATGGACCAAGCGATAATAGAACCGCTACTGCTATTTTTGAAACAACCGCTATAAGTCCTGCAACAATTACTAATGAAACGGTTACGAAACCAATAATCAATGCAAGAAGATAGTGACTTATATTATTCCAGCCGCCCGAAGTCCAAACAGCACCAAACGCATCAAACCCTTTATCCCAAATGTCATCTACTAAGCTATTTGCATTAGTTACATCTAAACCTTGTGCAGCTAGTAACCAACTACTGAGTGCTTCAGGCCCTGTTTTTAATAATCCATATACAAAGGTTTCCATTGGTCCCGCAAACAGTAAGAAGGTGACGATTAATCCAAATTTCCATATACGATTTAATAACTCTGTTACCGTCATAGCGATACGGCCTGATAACAATAAATAGCCTGTAATAGTAATAAACAATATGGCTACACCGGTAACAAGATCATTACCTTGTGTATGAAATGTATTCCATACACCAAATACATAATTTGTTACTAATGTATCTATTTTTGTAAGTAATCCTTCAAACATTATCTACTACCATTCAAAATTCTCTGCTTTACTGTTATCATTTCTCTCTACAATATCTTTAGACCTCTCTTCCTTTTCCTCTTGAGTTAAATCATTCAATGGTTGTCCAGTTACTATATTTTTACTGTCTTTATCATCTACTGCCGTATCTTCATTTTCTGTACAACCTGTAATAAACATAATTATTAATAATGTAATTAGTATTTTCATTGTCATTTAATTCCAATTAAAAGTGCTTGCTTTTGTTGCATCATTTCTTGTTGCTATTTCATTTGCCTTCTTTGCTTTTACTAAATCACTCTCACTTTGCACGGCATCTTGCTTTGCTCTAAGGGCTAACATTCTGATTGTTTCAGCCTGCATAATTCCATTTTCAGCAGCAATGCGTGAATTCAAATCACTACTTGCTTTAATATCTACCGTTGCATCAATCTCGCCTATTAAGCCTTCGTAATTTTCAATTCGATCAGGTGTATTCGCAAAGTTGGCATCTGCGATTGCCGAACTGGCGATAACTGAATTACTTAACGTTTCGTAGTCATCTCCGATTTCGGTAGCGTTACCCGCATCATCTGAGCTGTAAGTTTTACCATCGGGTAGATCTAATCTATCCGCTATTAGTTCGTAATAAGCTTGAACATCTGCAGCACTACCCGGATTCCCACCGTTTGCTAATATGTCTAATGTGGTTTCCCAAGTATCAGGAACGTAACGGCGAAACTCTTTATCAAGTACGCTATTAAATTTACCGCTAATGTTTCTATTGCCAGTGATCGCCTCTACCTGTTTAACGGCTTCCTGTAATTCTTCAAATTGACGTTCATAGGCTTCCACCATTTGCGCGTACTGTTTGATTGAATTAAGCGCAGTAGTGGTTGTTTGTACGATGTTTGCAACGTCTACAGTGGGTATGCCTGTAGCCGATACATTACTAGCCGTTGTAGCCATAAAGACTACAAGTAAGATAATTATTTTCTTCATGTTCGACCTCACTTTATTAATCTATTGATTCGCCTTTGCCGCTCGTCTTGCTTTATGAAATTCAGGTAAAAATATTGTTGGATCTTCACCATGGTTTTTTCTCACTTCATTTAATATTTCTACCGTTTCCTCACGACCCGATAGCACCGCTAGAATGTCGTCTTGATTGTGTAAATCCAATTTCGCAATAACCGTGTCATTACCGTGCTTGACAATAAAACAGCGACTATCATCGGGCATCTCACGAATGATTTTTAATTCTTTATGAGAAAGACCAAAGCCATCAATATACGATGCTTTGTCCGCGTCACGGTTCGGCATAAATATTTTTGTAGGTGATTGTTCAATGATGACTTCACCAATCGATGAAGTAACAATACCTTTTGCAGATTGGCTTCCAAGAATCACTGCACCTTCTCGTTTACGAACGGTGCGTTCCCAATCTTCAATTTGATCCGCGCAGACTTTATCTTTTAATACTTTCCATACCTCATCAATAAAAATCATTGCACGTTGGCCGTTTAACATCTGATCAGTGCGATGAAACAAGTACATAATCACTGCGGGTCTACTAACGCCCTCATCGAGTATGTAAGTAAGGTCAAATCCGGTCGTTTTGTTATCGAACTTTAAGGTGTCCTCATCATTATCAAAGATCCATGCGTATTCACCCTGCCCGTGCCACTTTTCCATGCGTTTTGCTAAGCTTTCGTTATTCTCTATTGCATGACCTCTAAATAATTCTGAGAGAACACTTAATTTTCTTTTCTCTTTTGGAACCTTAAAGTTTGCTTCCATTGCATTTTTTAAGGTGATTTCTTCTTCTGTAGTGAGTGCGGAACCATCTGGTCTCATGGCTAACTGTCTTAACCACTTAATAATGAACGCTCTATTTTTTGGAGTATCTTCTAGCTGCAGCGGATTCATGCCGGTAGGAAAACCCGGACGAATTACACTGTACTGTCCGCCGATTGCACGAATGAATATTTCCGCGCCTCTATCTTTATCAAGAAAGATTGAATGAGGTTGGAACCTTTGACTTTGTGCCAATAAAAATGTTTGTAAAACAGTTTTGCCGGTACCACTTGGACCGATAATGGTGGTGTTCGCTAAATCGTGTAAATGCAAATTAAAGTGGTATGACGTACCCGAAGTAGTCTCTAATAGGGTCATACAGTCGCCCCAATGATTACCCTCTTTCTTTCCAGATGGGTAATTATGAAAACTTGCGTAACTAGCAAAGTTTTTTGTCGTAATGGGGCAATCACGTTTAATAAAAGAGAAATTCCCCGGTAACTGCGACCAGTACGTTCCTTCAAGATAACTATCTTCACGTATACCAATCACCCCAAGATCACCCACTGCGGTAGTAATGGCGGTTAAGCTATCTTCTAATTTACGTTTAGTATCTTCTTTACAAAATATTGAGAAGTGATGAGCACCAATGTGTAAACGCCCGGATACAAGGTCATCCTTTGCATCTTGTAGTTCGTCGCGCAAGCTTTCCGCTTCATCTTCTGCATTATCCATAATGCGCTCCGTTCTTTTGATATGTTCTAATGCAGTAGGCTTATTTATAAAAGCAAAGCTTTGAGAAATTAAGAATTCGTGCGGGATACGCAACATATCATCGAGCATCCCCGGATGGGTCGCAGCGTCATACTCTTTAATCGACACCATGGCACCGTATTCAGTTTTCGCTACGTCTCGAAACTCTATTTGTTCATTACCAAATAGAATTCTTACAGAAGGTAAGTAACTATCTAAAGCACGATTAACGATTTTAATCTTTTGACGTTTAGCATTTATTAAATAGCTTAAAAACTCTAAAACACTAGAATATTCGACATTATTTTGATTAAAGATACCTAACCGCTCAGGCTGGTATCTTCTTAATGATGAAATAATAGAATTGCTAGCTTCATTCAGCTTCTTCAATCGATCTTGTTGTTGTTGTAAAAATTGTTCTTGATCAAATTTACGCGACAACACACTTTTTATTGAATCCGCTATGCCTAATGTACCGCCGGTATAGTCGCGGCGGACAACGGTTACGTAATGATCATTAACATATAAAGATTTACTGGCTAACTGATTCCGCCATGCGTCATCAACCTCTTTTAGAAAGCCAGTGAAAGGATAGTCTGGATAATAATTTACTTTTCTGCGATCTATATGATAGTAAAGCGCATTTTGTGAAGTGCCTAAGCTACGCAATAAATTATTGCGGTGTACTTTAAGTTGATTAATTAAATCTTGATCTGCGGTTTCAAATGAAAAGCCATCCAGCTTAATGACTTGTATCAGATAACCGTCTTTAGTAGATACTGTATATGGGTCTATGTGACGAGTATAGGGAATGAAATCTGCATAGCTCTTCTCATTATTGGCTAGCTTGCTTTTTTCTATACGCAATAATGCAGTATTACCCATCTGTCCCACCTAATTGTCCCTTTTTGTAACGCTTTTGTTACGGTGTGTACGTATTCGATTTCCAGTATTTAAAGTTTCTAACCCGTGGGGTTTTTATAATTTGTCCGAAAAATATCTCAAAATATCGAATATCTTTAAGGCACATTAAAAACCCAATGATATGCACCGGGATCACTATAAATAATGTTAATAAATTTTTTGTTAATAAAAATATAACGCTAGTCACCATGACATTAATGACGAAGTATGAATACGTCACACCCCACATCGTACTGGGGCGTGTTAAGGCTAAAAATAGCGGATCGTATTCTATATTTTCTTCTGACACGGTTTTATGGTCTTAACGCCTCAACTATTTGAGCGCCACCGAAAATAACCACGATTGCAACAATAATGGTGAGCGCTAATTGCATTCTTATACGGCCACTCAACCCTAAGTACCCAAGTCCTACCACCGCAATAGAAGCTACAGCGGTGGCAAAATCACCTGTTAAAAATTCAAGCACCAAATCGGCTAAGTCTGTAAGCGGGGTTAAGTCGCTAGGCGCCGCGTATACGTTTGAACTGAATCCAACCGGTATGAGCAAAAAGAATAAAGTCTGTAATTTCTTAACGATTACTTGGCATTTATTATTCATTTTTATTTTTTCCCCTAAATAAGATTTAGTAATTAACCTAAATTTTGTTAAGAATTATTTTTATAATTAATATGCGCGCGCGCAAGCTCACTCTGGGTGAATGTTGAGTGCGTTCGGATAAAAATTGACCGACTCAAGTCAGTAAGACTTGCCAACCAAGAAAGTGATATATCATTCCTTGATAATTTATTTTTTAATATCTCTAATACTAATTGTATTTGAAATAATTAATTAATGATTTTATTCTAACAATATAAAAATAAAATACTAGTGTTCTTTAAATTAATTAAAAATATTTTAATAGCGTCGTTTGTAATCCTTCCATGTTTGAGTTACGCAGATGTTTGGCAATTTAATAAAGATGGTTCCATTACAGTTCATGAGAAACAAAATTATGTGAAGAGAGCGAGTAAGTTAAGTCTGAAATCTCAACCACTTGTTGAATTAAGAAAAAAGTATGATCCTATTATTAAAAAAGAAGCATTTAAATACTCAATTGATCCCTACTTTGTACACGCATTGATCGAAAAAGAATCTGGCTATCGTCCTAAAGTAGTTTCACATAAAGGTGCAGTGGGATTAATGCAGTTAATTCCGCAGACCGCAAAACGTTTTAATGTAAAAGATTCTACTGACCCAAGAGATAATATTCGTGGTGGAGTACAGTATTTAGCTTACCTATTTACATTATTTGATCAGCCTGAATATGTACTTGCTGCTTATAATGCGGGTGAGCATCGAGTAGCACCGTGTATAGACCAAATACTTAAAGACAACTGTAAACGTTTACCACCAAAAATGCCTAATTTCAAAGAAACAAAGGCATATGTCCGTAATGTTTTATCTGCTTACCACAAACTGAAAAACACCAAGAATCAGATTTAGACAAAGCCCTCTCCTCTGCGATACGATTCTCCATGCAGGTATTCTATTTCATCTACACAAGATTTATCACAGCGGCGATTTGTTGCTCAAATCCACGAGTGATAAACAGTGCAAATGCACGGATTTTTGTATTCGGAAATACTTCTTGTAGTTTGACTGCACATGCAAAGATGGTACTGCCTTTGGTAATCACATCATCGATTAACGTGATTTGTTCTGGTTTGTGTTTTTCTTCTATCTCAGTAATCGCCGAGAACAACACTTCAGGCTTAAACTCTTGAACGCTATGCATGTTCAAATTTATTAGGTGCACCGTATATATATAGACGAAGAGTCTTATTAAATTTATCGTAAAAAAATTACTTTAGCTAGCACTAAGCACAGGTATTAAAAAAATAAAGGAGTTATTTTATTTGCGAAGCCGCATTATTCGCCCAAATATTGCACTATTTCTGAGTCTAAAATACAAAATTACCCTAGCGGGTAATAGATAATTTATGAGGTATTCTGCGGCCTGTTCCAGTAATCTCCCACTCTTTTATCCAACCTTCCGCTTCTAACTTTCGCATACAACCACGCAACTTAGCCGTAAATTTTTTATACTCACCAAGATAGTGAATCGTATCTCGAAGTTTTACAACATTGATCTCGTAATGTTTAGGTTGCCCTGATAAAAAACGGTGTACCGCCTTGCCTACTGGATCGAGTTTCTGGCGAACTTCAAAATCAATAAAGGTACGAAAGTTCTCTAACCAACTTGCCACGATTGGATGAAACTGTACAAATAAAACCGCATCTTGCTCAAAAGTTTCCCAATGCACATCCAGCAACCCTATAAAAGTGCCTTTACGTGTTTCGGTAAGATCGAGTTTTGAACGAGTCTTTTGATCCAATTCAATTCTGGTTGCTGCTAAGCGTTTAATTGATGCGAGTCGTTTCTCATAATTTTTCGTACCGCGCGTATTTCCACATACACGTTCAATATCAATCAATTTACAAAAGACGGTATGCACATGCACCTTATTGTCCTGCGTTTGGGCATACATTTCAGATACGGGCACGGGCATTTTGCTTGGAGAACCAATTAGTAAATTCTGACGTAACTTTGCCAGTGCGAATAAGGTGTCTTCATCATAGGTATTTAATGGCGGGCCGAAGCGCCGGCCTGTTCCCCAAGATGTTTTAAACGGCAATGAGTTGTCCTCATCTAGCATACTGTTTTGCGCAGTTCGCGCATTCGGTATGAATATAGGAACCCGTGTTAAGAATGTTGGAAACTCATTGTTAGGATTAAGTGGGATGGCATCAAAGCGCCCTACCCTCTCCATGTTAAATAAATTTAATTGTGCACGTTCAAGTGCTGATTCAGATTGAGGTTGGGATAATCTCTTTTCGATAGGATCTGCTTCAGGCGGCTCTAGTTCAGGCTGGAAGTCAGCTTTAATTTTCTGCTTATAGGCTGATTTTTCAAGCGCACGGGTTTGCATATCCTGCAGTTTCTTTTCCAGCACGGATGTCAAATTCAGATCAGAGTCTTTCAATGCCGGAGGCCTTATTTTATAAAAAAATGGATCAGATCACTCATTGTTTGAGAATCGCAAACCTAAATAATTCAAAAACTGACTATTTCAGCTCAGATTAATCGTATCTTTACTATGGTATTTCATATTTAATCGAGTAAAATATGCGCTGTCAACACATTGTATGGTTTGCCATACAACATCTGTATGGTTGCCCATACAACTATCGAACTAGGAGCATAGCATGATTGTTCTCGGCATCGTCAATCACAAAGGTGGAACAGCAAAAACCACCGTTGCCAAATTGCTTACTGAATATTTCGCATCCAAGAAGAAGCGTGTAATCGGAATTGACCTTGATGCGCAGTGTAATTATTCCGCGCGACTGATTGAAATGGATATTGATCAGTACAAAGGATTAAAACCCCCAATACACCCGGACTATGACGCAGAAAAAGATGAGGATTGGGATGGTCGCGATTCATCTGCAGACTTATTTCTCTATGGCGAAGTGGCCCCCTACCCTACCTATTTACCCAATGTTGAACTGATCCCTTCACACGGCAAAGACCTTGAAGATCTGTTACTCAAATTAGATAAAAGTAACCTTAGTACCAAGATTGTTCCGATTATTAAACAATGGTTAGAGCTGCCATCTGTCCAACAAGAATATGATGTTTGTATCATCGACACACCGCCTTCGAAGTCAATTCTCATTGACGCAGTATTTAGAGCGGCCACCCATATCATCATCCCTACCATCATGGAAGAAATGAGTATCGAGGGGCTATTCTCGATGATCGGGTACTACAAGATGGAGAACTATGGTCGTGATGAAGATGAGCAAATTAAAATTGCCGGCATCCTCCCTACTCTGTTCGATGGCCGTGTGAAGGAACACAAAGATTTGTTATCGATGTTGCGCGAGCACCATGCCATAGGTTCTGATCTACTCGATCTGCCGATGCATCGACGCGCGGCCTATAACCGCGCAAATAATCAAAGTGCAGAGCCAAAATCGATTCTTGGCCTGCCAAAGAAAAGTAAACCTTACTTAGAAGTCACGTCGATTTGCAAAGAAGTTGAGAGGAGAATTTATGGCTAGGCATTCAATTCATACAGAACAACCCAGGCGAATTGTACAAGAGCTTGGGAATACAATGGATGATTCTCAACATCGTCTGGCTGCAAGTGGGCGATATGAATATCTTTCGATTAACGATATTTCAGTTGACCCTGAACAAGTACGTTCACTTGAATTGCCAGAAGAACTGTTTTCAGATGATGACTTTGATGAAACCAAGCTCAATCAAAAACAGCAATTATTACTCGCTGACATTGATGAACTTGGTAGAAATATCGAACAGCTAGGGTTACTACAACCCATCGTTGTTTATAAGGTTGGCGCGACGCATAAAATTTTAGCAGGCGAACGAAGGTACCTTGCGCATCGCCGTGCAGGGCTGACACAGATCCAAGCAATCATCCGTCCCAAACCTAAAGATAGTCGTGAGAAGGTAGTCCTACAACTCACAGAAAATATTGAACGCGAAGGCCTGACCTTGGAGGACTATGTAAATGCCATATTAGATTTTTCGGAACATACTCAAGAGGACACCGGAGAATCCGCAAGCTTTAGTGACTTTATGGATATTTTTGGTTTTAAACGCGCCCAAGCTTTTCGGCTTCAAGGAATTGCGCGATGTGGTCGTAAAAATATGGCGCCGATCCTAAAACTTATTCAGAAAAATCGGATTAATAACCTGAAGATTATTGATCAGTATACGAGTCTGAAAACTGCAAAAGAGCGTAAAGAATTCATCAATCAATACAGTGGAGTAGGGGTCAAGAAAAAGAGTCTCCCCGGGAGACTCCAGCTTAAAACAAATGACTACTCAGTGATTGTAGATTTACTTAAAGACCTACATGACTACAAACCTAGTAAATATTCGCTGGATCCAAAAGTACTTACGGATAAGAAATCTGTACAACAAGCTTGGGCAACTCTCATCGAAAAACTGGAAATAAACCATGACTAAAAAGGGAAGGGAAGTCGCTACAAACTCAACACGGGTGGTGTTCAGGTTACCCTCTGCTATGCAGCATGAGTTGGCGATTAGTGTTACAAAAAATGGTTACGGTTTGAGAGGGAAGAGTCGTTGGGTAAATGAAGCGGTAGTAGATTTCCTAAATGACTCAGCTTGGTTTGATCAAATTGAATCAGATCGACAAGGTGAGAGGAATGCAAGTGAAGAAGTTAGACTTGAGAAAAGTACGCTTACAGCGATTAACAAAGCGATAAAAAAGATTAAATCTGACCGGCCTATTTTTACTTCTCCTCGCTCGACCATTATTCGTTGTGCCATTCACTATCGGTTATTAGGGCTGGATACACATCTCTTTCAAAACTACTTTCAAAAAGTCTCCCAGGGAGACTAGTTCCACTTTACCGTCTGGTTTCTTGATTAAGGGCTTTATTCAGTCAGTCTCCCTGGGAGACACTTATCCGATATGTACCGTGTATTTTCAGCACCTAATACAGCCTCGTATTATCTATCGTGGTGTATTTTCAGCACCTAATGAGTATCGCATGAACCCTTATTTGGTGAATTATTCTTGGCCTCAGTTAAATGAAAGTGCAAATATAGCAGTAGGATATTTTTGTGTATTTTCGGCACCTAAGGTTTATTGCTTATCCACAACCAGGTGTATTAGCGTCACTTAAGTGTGTAATTTGAATACTGTGATGTGTACTTTCGATACTGATTCTGTGTACTACTTGCACTTGAATGTGTAATTTCAGTACCGAATATATACTTAAATACCAAAATATTTCTATATTATCTAGGTATTACAACAACTTAAATCGCTCAATTATATATTCGGAAATAGTGTAGTACTTAGTTAATCCTTTAATATAAGTAATTTTTTAATACCAGCGCAACTCGCTGGCTTAAAAGCTCAATTAAAATAAAAAGGAAATACAGAAGTGATAATAAGGAACATATTGAGCTTAATAGCAATTGAAATGAATATTGTTTCAAACATATCAAGTTTTCCAAAAAAATCATCTAATCCCAAATTGAGAGGCAAATCGTCTCCAATACGTTTTCCCGCTCAAGGTGGCCCTTTTTGCCAATTGGGTGCGAAGCGCCGCTAAACTCCTCCTGAGGGCTTCTAATCATCACTTTATCTATGGTTATTGTGTAATTGAATCCGACTACCCTAAATACCTTCTTGGCCAACCTTTTGTTTCTATGATTTAAGACAAAACTAAAACAAGCCTTAGGCTGAAATTCTGAGTGAATAGATCTGCATTCGAGTCAGTATTGGAGAATTAAATTTAGCAGGTATCCAGTTTCTTGATTAACCTACGTTTTAGCTGGAGTACTTCTTACTTTTAAATTTGTCGCGTAAATGAAATTGCGTCTTTCATTTTTGAGATCCTAAGCATTACCTAATTGTTGTGCTTAACCTTGATGATTCGGCGCCTTTGTTACCCTCGGTGCAAACTTAAGATTTCCATTCTCGTCATCTTTTTAGTAGGGTGGAAAAGTACCGATAAGAGGAGGGGGCAGGATAGTCAAATTGTAGTACAATTGTGACCCTGCATAACCTGCGGTTAATGTTCCACCCCCTTTTTACTAAGAAAGAACTCAAACCCAAATGCGCAAAGACCACGTAATCACCATTCGCCTCAACCAAGACGAATATGAAACCGCCTGGAAGTTGGCTGATAAAAAGAACGCCAAATTAAGTGAAATGGTGCGCGTCGTGCTACGTGAATTCTTAACGCGTTCGCCTGAATATAAAGGTGAATCTTTGCAAGAAATTCGAGGCATCCATCGTCAGTTGACCGGTATAGGTCGCAACCTCAATCAAATAACCAAAGCGATTCATCAGGGTAAAATTCCAACTCAGTCGGCATTATCAGAACAGGTCACTTTGTTGCAGCAGGGGACTAAAAACACCCAAAGACTCGTGGCCTCCATGATCGAGACGACCCAGCGACGACACACTAAAACAGTCACCCTAGATTGGAATGCGCATGGCAAAAAATGAGGGATTAAATGAGGAGCTACTGGATGAGGCGGGACGGCGAGGGCGTAATACGCTCGATGCCAAGACCACAAGGGATTCTTCCGGTGGTTATACAAAAAGCACGATATCTTCAGTAAGCCGAATTGCAAAAGGGTTGCCGCAAGCGGTGTTGAAAGTCACCAGCTTCTCCTCGGGCAGAAAAAGTGTCGCAGCACGCCTTAGTTATGTGAGTCGTGAGGGCGCGCTTGAATTTGAAGACCAGGATGGGAATATCATTGAGGATAAGCAAGAGGTGCTGGACGAGTGGGCAGCAGATTTTCGAGGCGGAGACGGTGTGACACGAAAACGCCAACCTCGTGACACCATGAACCTGGTGTTATCGACTCCAAAGGGCAGTGATCCTGCCGCCAGTTTGGCGTCCGCAAGACACTTTCTACAGTCTGAATTTAGCCCTAACCATAGTTATATTTTTACCGCTCACGACGACACCGACCATTATCATGTACACGTAATTGTTAAGTATCGAGGTCACGATCAGACCTTATTGCGTGCGAATAAGCAGGACTTACGTCAGTGGCGAGATCAGTACGCGAAGCATTGTCGAGCGCAAGGAATTAAGGTCGATGCGAGTAGTCGTTGGCAGCGTGGGCAGCATTTTAAAAAAGCCATTCCGCAGCCGATCTATGAAGTTGAGAAGAGGGGCACCCAACAGCATCAAGATCGGTGGCGAACAGCGCCGAGTAAGAAAGTTCTGCAGCAAGTACAAGCACGGGAAAAACGCCTTATCGTTCGTAATCAAGCCTTACAAAAAGAGTATTTTTCGATGGCGAATAAACTTGTGTGCGCAGTCGAGCAGCTACCCCCGCATCAACAAGCCCAAGTATTGGTGGAGAGTGCAGCCATTGCGAACTTTGCGTCAGAACTGCCAAAGACAGAAACGAACCTTCACAAGGATTATAAAAAACACTTAGCACAACTCGCGGCATTGGCTAAACAACCCGAAAAATTAAAACAGCTTAATCTTGAAGCGTTTAAGCGCCATGCAAAAAAGGTGATCAAGCAAGTAACGATTACTATCCCTGCGCAAATTGAGCGAGAGTGAAATGTATGCGCCTTATTTTATCAAGGACTTGTATAAAGTGATCATTTGAAAAAGTACCAATATTTATGATATTATGGTAACAACAAAAATTTTTATGAGTGCCGAACCATGAGTAAAAATACCAGCATCAACTTAGGCGATCACTTCAATGATTTTATCGGGGTTCAAGTAGAACACGGTCGATACGGATCTGCGAGTGAAGTCGTACGTGCAGGTCTTCGACTGCTTGAAAATCAAGAATCAAAATTACGCGCATTACGCGTAAAACTTGAAGCCAGTGAAGCACAAGCCGATCGTGGTGAATTCGCAGACTATAATGTTGATCAATTAATAGAGGAATTAGACCAGGAAAATGCAGCTTAGTGGCGAAGTTTACGCTAACAAAGAATGCACTGAATGATTTACGAGACATTGCACGCTATACCGAAAAGCAATGGGGCAGGGAACAGCGCAATCATTACCTACATGAAATGGATCGACGGTTTCATTGGTTAACGAAAAATTCTAAACTGGCTGCGGTACGAAATGACATTAAAGAAGGTTACAGAAGTTTCCCGCAAGGAAAACATGTCATTTATTTTAGAGAGCAAGGTAAAATTATTGAAATACTCGCAATCCTCCATCAAAGAATGGATGTGAAATTACATGTAGGTGAGTAAAAGGGCAGGGGATCTGTCTAAAAGGTTGTGTAAATACATATCAATTGAAATTCTGGATGTTAGTTTATTGCTAACAAAGATTATATGGATGCTTTTGGTCCAAAGCAGATATTGTTAACTGGTAGTAATAAACTGGCTTTTTAAGCAAGGTTGGTACTGGTTGTTTAAAATTGGATACTCGATCCAGGTTGGTGCTACCAGTTCTGTATTTATTAATATTAGGATTCCATTATCTGGAAATTAATACCCCCGGGTGGGGGCAAAAATCAACTGTTGTAATGTGGGCGTGAGGCAGTGCGAGAAAATTTACAATATTTTTTGAAATTTGAAATGTCTGCTTACGACTCAAAGCGGGCGTTTTGACAATTCTAGATTTTGAAAATTTTTGGCATAAGTAAGTAATGTCCTAATATCCCTGATTTTGATGTAAATCTACCGCTCATCATGTACACCTAGCTATTTTGATGTAAAAGTAAGGTCATATATTTACATCTAATCCATTTGATGTGAAAATAGTCCCATATTTTTACACCAAGGCAGTTCCATGAATATTGAGGACTATGATCTTACCCATGCAGTTTCATATGTGGATGAAGCATTTACAAATATTCGATTTAATTCAGATCGACTAATCACCCCGGTGGCGAATGCATCAATCGCACTTGCTCAATTTGATGCACAATTGCAAAAGCTACCTAGTCGAGAATTTTTACTAGCTCCTTATCAAGATGCTGTTTCATCTTCAGAAATGGAGGGCACCATTAGTACACTTGATAAAGTGCTGCAATACGAAATTGCGAAGGGCAAAGACGATCCGGCAACCATTGAAACTCAGTTATATCGTGAAGCATTAACTCATGCTCAAGAAAGTATTGAGAGTGGGCAGCCACTATCTCAGTTTCTAATCAAGTCATTACACCAAATATTACTTGAAGGAAAGCCAGATAAATTACCCGGGTTGTATAAACAAGAGCAAAACTATATCGGCGACAAACTAACAAAAGTTATCCACTTTATCCCTATCAGTCCTGAACGAATTCAGGAAGGCATGGATCGTCTGTTCAATTATATTGAAACCGAAAATCATGCTGCAGTGATTAAGGCTGCTATTGCGCACTCAGAGTTTGAAGCACTACATCCTTTTGTTGATGGGAATGGTCGAATAGGGCGAATGTTCATTACATTGATGTTATGGCAAGCAGGTCTTATCACATCACCTCATTTTTATATTAGTGGTTACTTCAATAAGAATAAGGAGCAATACAAACAAGAGTTACAAAACGTTCATGGTAATCATGACTATACGTCATGGATTGAATTTTTTATTCTCGCTATTGAGGAACAAGCAAAGAGTAATCTTGAAACTGCAGTATCCGTGAATGACTTATATAGCCATGCGAAAAATGAATTCAAGACAATACTAAATTCGATTCACGGTGATGAATTCTTACGGGCAATATTTACGCGCCCAATCTTTGATACCAATAGCTTGATCGAGAATACAAATATACAATCAGCAACAATACGTCGCTTCATTAGGGTCCTGTTAGAAAATAAAGTGATAAAAGAAATAGAGAGGGCATCTGGGCGAAGAGTTGCTATCTATTCTTATGAGCCATTGTTAGAAATAACAAGGGTCTAATGGTCATAACGTAATCTTAGATTTGGTATGTCCGCTTCTGGCCGAAAGCAGACATATAGAGTTAAATATTTGGAGACATCAGGTTGGAATCAGAAAATAATCATAGTTTAATGTCTGCTAACGACCCAAAGCGGACATTAATATAAATATGATTAAGTTATTTCTAATAGCATTTTTGATTTCAATTTCTGCTTGTAGCAATTCACCAAAAGCTACTGATATATTAAAAAAGAATGATGTACGTATTGGCCACTCTTCTGGATGCTGGTTATCCGAATACACGCCAGCTGCTGAATCAAAATATATTCTCCCTTATCCGGTTGGTAAAGAATATGTAATAGGTCAAGGTAATTGTGGAATGTTTACTCACCAACCAGCGGCAATCATGAAAGGAGGTTCTTATGGCGACATACAATTTGCCTATGATTTTTCGATGCCAATTGGTGATGAAATTGTAGCGGTAGCTGATGGGGTTGTGATTAATATAGAAGAGCTTTGGGCTGACAACACAAATGATGTAACTAAACAAAACTTCATAGCAATCGAACATGATGATGGGAGAGTTTCCGCCTATGTGCATTTAACCAGCTTTGGAAGCTTTGTTGAGATTGGAGACAATGTTAAGCAAGGTCAGATTATTGGGAAGAGTGGTCAATCGGGTTATGCGCTTGACCCACACTTACACTTCTCTATATTTGAAAAAGATTACAAAGACTGCAATATTCGAGCAATTGAATATCGTAAGGACTCAATTCTACATGGATGTAAGACAGTGCCAGTCACGTTCAGAAATTCAGAACCTCTAGATACTCCGCCGAGAAATGGAAGGACTTACATCGCGGTAGAATACTAACCGTATCCTAATGTCCGCTATTGGCGGCGGTCTCAATGGGTCGATGCAACACTTATCTATAGCGCGAAAAAGGCCGCAAAAAGCTAATAAAATGCAATT
>JAVJHY011534573.1:0-11924 GCA_035593235.1 Phascolosoma agassizii | reverse complement strand
AAAAACTTTACAGATGTACATTTTAGAGGAGAATATTGGAAAGTTCCAAAAGAATACAATAATCTGACAAAAACAAGTGTATATTCTGTGCCAGAATTTCCAGATTACCCATTTTTAGATCCACACTGGATTATTAGAGTGAATGGAAGTTGTGAAATAGGACCAAATGCAATTCCTGTTTTTAGTCCATATGGATACAATAAGTCAGAAAACATCAAAGAATTCATTCCAAAGACATTGGAAATGCTAAATTCTGGAGCAAGAAAAGCAATTTTTGATAAACAGTTTCAAGAACTTGCAATAAATGAAATACAATCATCAATGTCAAAATCTGCAATGGTAGACAGAGTAAGAAGATTCTTGCCGAAAATAGATGCAACCAAAATTACTGAGAAAGGCACTGCAGGAATAAGATCATCCGTTATTGATAAAAATGGAAAATTTGTTTCAGATATAATTTTGAAAAATAATGAAATGTCATTACATATTTTAAATTACAATTCACCAGGGGCCACAGGAGCATTACCATTCTCAGCATATATTGTGAGTTATCTAAATAAAGTAGGATTACTCAATGATAAAGAACTAGATATGCAATGTGGTCCATGGAAATTCACAGAAATTATAGAAAAATTACAAGAATAGTATATTTCAATTAGAAAAACAAGAACAGAGTAATATTCAAATTAAATTTATGAGTAAAATTACCATAAGATTTATTTTTATATAATGAGATAAAATTATTTTATTTTATATCGAAGTATTGCCAAAACAGAATTATTAATTTCTAATCGTTCAATTATTTTTGGAGAAGTTACAAATTCAATTTTAGACGAAGTATTTTTCGCAATCTCTAGCATTTTCATAATATTTTTGAATTTGGAATTAGTATGATAGTTTGCAGAAACAATTAGTGTATCTACTGCTCCAATTTCTAATGCTTTGTAAATCACATCATTTCTTTTAGCTGTTAATCCTTCCTTAACTAATGTCTCGTATTTTTCAATTAGTTCTATGATGTATTTTCTTCTATATTGATACAAATGATGAATTATTTTTTTATGAATATCATTCATTGGGTTTGAAAAGGACAAATTTTCTACAAATCGACATTTTTTTATTAATTCCGAATTAAGTACATCATGAAACTCTGTTTTTGCAAGACCAATTCCTCCCAAAAGTATTAGTTCAGAATTTGAATCCATAATTCTCACTTTATTTGCAATTTTCTTAAAGAAAACATGAATTTTGGTTTGTCTTGCTCTTAAAAATCGTCCCTGGCTTTGCCCCCCTTTTCTATGTCTCCCTTGTAAATCAATTCGAAGTTTAGATTCTTGTGTTATTTGATTTCCATGAAATTTTTGTATTCTTGCAGATTTTTGATCAAGTGTAATCAACAACACATCATAGTTAATTTTCAGTATATCACGAAATGGTTTGATGTATGGTTTTTTGCTTACCATGTAAATGTAAGGCAATTTTTTTGAAGTTCCAATTTCTTTAATGTTTACTTTACCATTCTTTATCCAACCAAAAATACAAAGAGTTCTACTAAACTTACCAGCAGATGTCAAATTATTTTTGAGCTCTACTATTCTTTTTTCAATTTTTAATTCTATTTTTTCAAAAGATTCACTTCTTTTATTTTCTTGTAGTAAAGAAATCATTTCTGCATCCTTACCATAAGGATAATAGATAGATACACATGGAGAATCAATTTTTTTTATCTCATAGAAAAATTGATTCAAAGATAACCATTCAGATGAGGAAATTTCAGAAGATTCTAGATTATTTTTCACAAGTTTCATTTTTTTCTTTCATAAAAAAACTAATGCTTTCACAGAGATTCAATTCAAAAATTCAATTTACAATATTAATTCAAATTTTAAAAAAGCGCCGGGAGGGCTTTTAAGCATTGTGTGTAGGCTCAATGAACAAATAGAAACGTTATGAGATAAAGCAGATCCTAGAAAATATTGCTTTAGTTATTTGATAATCATGACCCAATATAAAATCTACAAGGTTTCTGATTACTAAGACTAAGTAAAAATTCATAATGTGTCAAATACAATGTGAGTAAAAAATTATCCAAAAAAGATTTTGCATTTGTTATAATCATACATTATGAAAAAAATGTCAACAAATAATTATGGAAAAGCATAAATTCCAACAAGTTACTCATCTGACATCAATCTGGATTCAACTCTCTTGTTTATTTCGGATTGAATTATCACCATGAGATTTTCTTTGTTATCCATAGATTCAGACGACAATAAAAGAGGCTTCATTTTTTGGTATGAAGTTTCAGCCCACACATTGAATGCTTTATCAGTATCCTTATCGGTCAAAATAGAGGTCAGCACATCCTTATCAAATGCCGCATCAACTGCTACAGAAGCTAGTCTAGGTATGACATCTAACATCTTCTTTTGATAATCTTCTTTGAGTTGCGATCTAACATCTTTTAACAGTCGTTCCAATGCATCTTCTGTTTCATTAGATAATTTTTTTGTTAGATTTTTTGCAAAGTCTCTAAACTCTTCGTTGTCTTTTAGATCAAGAGCAAATTCTCGCCCTTGAACTTTCAATTCATCTACCAATTCCTGGGGAATTTTTCCATTCTGTAATGCTTGATCTAACAGGTGAGGATTTTTACGCATTGTTTGCCAACTATTCTTTGCAAGCTTTTCAAACCTATTTCTTACAACTTGTTTGAACATTTTTTCTTGTTCTGAGGTAACAGGAATTCCTCGTTTTCTAAGCCATACAAACAATGCGGTTAGTCCAACACCAACAATGCTTGATACAGTAGCAATTACTTCAGTTACTATAACATTAAGAACATCAGAGTCATTATTGTCCTCTTCTTTGACTATTTTAGATTGATTTTCAATATATGTTAGGTTCCCACCATCTTCAACAATTATGGTGGAAGATTCTGGCACATTAGAATCAACAGGTGAGGACTGAGCATCAACGCTTGCCGGAATAACTGTGAATACAAGCCCTAACAAAATTGTAACTAGGAAATATTTAGAAAAAAGATTGTGTGACAAAGATTTTCTTGGTATCATGTAACTATCCAAATTATTTAATGTCTAGTATGTCTCAGTCCTTCTTCTGGAAATTGCAGTTAATCTGACCAGATCCTCACTAGTAAGATTCCTTTTGTTGTACTTTGCCAGTATTCTTGCTTCAGTTTCTTCATCTATCCACTCGTTCATCACTCCATAATTACCGCTCATCAAACGTTGGTCGTTTGGAGAATGCGGTAGTCCCAACTTGTGGCCATTTTCATGTCGAAGAACCTGATCAAGATCCCATGTCTTATACAGGAAATCAGGATTCTGCGCTCTGAACCCCATCTTTTCCAACTCTCTTCCAGGAATTGGATTCCCATTTGGAGTCCACGGGAAGTCGGTATTAATCACTATGATTTTCCGATAGTTTTCAGGTGCTGACGGATATCCAGCATAAGCAAGAGTATCCGAAGTTAGATCAGGATCTTCATTTGTTGCCCTAAATTCATATGAAAAATCAGCATGTGCCCAGTCAGTTATGAACTTTAGCTCATTTTCAATCAAAAAATCAAATGCTGTAAGTGACCAGTTGACTGCTTTACGTACCTGGCCGTCAGTAAGATGTGCACGGTTGTTTTTTATGCCATATGTGATTATCGGCTTATCCCATTTTCCATAGGGAGCATCACCACTAATTATCTCATCAACTGATGACGCATTACCAAAATCTTCCAGTTCCTCTACTTCAAAATCATTTGTGCCATTAACAGGATCTGAATCCTTTGCAACTAATTTACAGATATTTTTCATAACTTAGATAGTCTTACAAGAAAATAAAGTTTTTGTTATGAATTCTGAGCATTAACAAAAAATTAAGATATGTAAATGTCAAAACATTGTTTACAACCTTCAATTTATTTAGTTCATATCTTATGTAATAATATAGATCTAATATCAAATTTATAACTGACAGAGAAATTTTTATGAAATAAAATTACAAAAATTTAAAATCATTCAATATTGATGTCATTCTTCTGCATAATTTAGATTACCGATCTTTTACAATATGTTAAATAACATTAAAATTATTATGTGTATGTGGTTTTAACTCAGAATTCAGATGTTTTTGTTTCAATAGATGAAAAAGGCATTAATAAAATTATTCTTCATTTAATGAAACAGAAACCATCATTGTTTAATTATGCAACAGACTTTATTTTTAACAATCAGGCCCTTTTGTGTAATCCAATAAATTCTTCAATTGATGTAAGAAATAGACAAAATCCACTTCTTTCTATTGTGGACCCAATTACAATTCCGGGAACAAATCTGAGTTTAAATTACTGCTTGCAAGTGAAGACGTTTAGTATTGATTTTTTTCCAAAAAATGTTTTTTCTTTACCCTCCCAAATTTCAACATCATTTACAAGGCATAAATTTGCAATAAAATTGACACTAAGCGCTGGTTTTGGTTGCCCACCACAATCAGTCTATGAAAACCCTCCTGATTCAGGTTCCATTGTCACAAACAAACTGGAATGTTTTGATCTTTCCACCATCGTAGTTGGACATTTTAAAATAATTGAGAAAGATGGGAAGAAATATCTAACTCCAACACTTGACCAAATAGAAATAATTGATCTATCTCCAATAGGATTAGAGAATATCTTAGAATGTTTTATAAAATCAACTTTGATTTTTTCTATTTTACCACGTATGAGTTTTCCAATTGAAAATACAATATTAGGAGTGTTAGACGCATTAAATTTTACCATTGCACTAACACCAACACCAAATCCTATTCCAAATAATCCTGCAATTGAAGAAAATAAGCTACAACTATTTCTAAATGTGGTGGTAAATTAATGGATAGTGATGCTACTATTGCAATTTCTGAAAGAACAGTAAAAGGAATCTTTCAGACATATAGGGACAGATTTACTTTTGATGAATCAGATAATAATGATTTTGGACCATTCACTTTAGATTGGGCAATAGGATTTAGGTTAGTAGGAGGAAACGTTGATCTTCTAAATGGAAACCGTATAAGACTTTCTGAGTTAGATGTAAAATGGACTACATTACGACTTACATTAGGAGTTAACATTCCAAAAATATGTACTCCGCGTGTATGTATTCCATTCACAGATATATGCACTCCAAGTTTTTGTGTGTTTGAAAATAATCCTGACATATTCATACCCGTAAATTTAAGTGGACTAGTTAGAAGTGAATTGTCCGGAACTGTAAGGCCTATTACTGTACACAGAATTGATCCTCAAAGGCAACCAAATATGACAGATCTAGATGCAGAAGATGCTGGAATTCCGAATAAATGGCAAGTATTTTTTGATGTAATTAATATAGATTTAGATCTAATAGACATTGCAGATACCGTAGGAGATATTCTTGATGCTGCAATTGATGCTGCAGTAAATGGTTTTTTGTCATTTTTACCAGGATGGGTGAAAGATTTTATCAGTTCTGTGTTAGGATCTATTGTAGATTTGGTCCGTGAGATACTGGACATTCCTGATGATGCGTTAGAATTTATATCAAATACCATAGGAAGAAGTTTAGGTTATTTCAACAAGCTTGTTGAACTAATAATCCAATTTCTATCTTTATTTCCACCAATCGAGATAGAGAATCCGTACCCCCTTGACTTTGTAGACAATATTTCTTTCGTGGACCCGCCTGAAGTCCCAGAACCACATGCCATGATCCCAGTAAAGATTCCAATTGAAAATCTTTCAGTTGAGACTAATGACAATGAACTTATTTTAAAAGCTACGGTTGGTAGTTAAATGAAAGGATATCTTAATCTTAAATTACTAGAATTGGAAACCTTTGATAGTGGTTCGTTATCTTGTTTTGTAACGGTTGTACGCCAATTTGTAAAAGAAGGAAATTATAAAATTTCGGTTAATAAAAATAGAAAGACAGAAAAGATAATTTCACTTATAGTGGATCCTACATGTGATATTAAGCAAAAAGATATTGATCTTACTGCATCTGACAGTGTTCTTGCATCAGAAAATAATAAAATTAGTCCAAATGGCTATGTTTGCTTCTGTGCAAGTAAAGGATTAGGCGGATATTCTGTAAAAGTTACTAAATCTGATAAACGAACAAAAAAAAGAGAATTTGATTCTACGGTATTGAATAAAGGAGACATGTTTGTTACCAGCATCATTAAACCTGGGACATATTCAATTACAAATATGCAAAATAATTCAATAGGTAAAATGGAGGTTAAATATCCAATAGTTAAGAAAGAGCCATACAGTCCCCCAGAACCTATAGTTATTGAATGTGGAAAAAAAATCTATCCAAATAAAATTACTCTAAAACCAGCTCAAGGAGCAATATTTAAGATAATTGAAAGATCCAGGATAAAGATTACATTACTTAAAGCAAATGATGGAAATAACAAACCAGTTAGACCTAGAAAAAGAAGACCAAAATACAATATGTAGATAGTTTGAAATTTTTTGAATTTAGTACAAAAAACTAATATTTTTAGTCCGATTTAGTTCTGTTTCCAATACTCTTTCTCAAATCTCTCTTGTACACTTTGCTGTTCCTTTATGATGTTTGCCTGGAATACTGGATCGTCTGATCTTTCAACTCTACCGTTTATTCGAGTGGTATGGTAACTACTCTCATCATAGAATTCCTCATTGGTTATCTTCTCTCCATACAGTATCTGATTATGCATTGTATTTTATAGCCATGAAATGATGCTACTATTTCACATATCTCATTGATGGTCGTAGGTTTTCCTGCCAGTCCCAAAATTTCCAATGATTCCTTGAAGGTGATGTATTCTATGATCTTTTTTGTAAACGACTTCGTAGAATCAAGCAGGATTTCCAAACATTGATGATCAACGAAATATCAATTGGTAATATCAAAATTTATTTAAAATAAATAACGACATTGTTAATTACCTAATGATATATTTACAATTGATACTGTATTGAAATTACATACTAGCAATTATATTAAAAAAGACTACAAAATATCCTTTGATAAAAAATTAGCTGAAAAATACCTGCCAATAATATATGAGAACAAAGGCCATAGCGGTAAACCAAAGTCAACATATTATCGAATCGTAGTAAAATACAAACCTACCGAATTTTGTATTCAGTATTTTTATTATTGGGAAAAACAAGATTGCATTCCACCACACAATCATGATTATGAACCAATATTCATATATCTAAAACCACTCGACTCGTATCCTACCAAAATTGTGAATGGAGGATTTCATTGGACAAAGTTTCATAAAAATGAAATCAGACCACGAGATGGTAAAAGAAGCGAGAAATTAGAGAAGAGAAGAGTCAATATAACAGAATCACCATTGTATCCATTTGGAAAACATGAAAAGAAATCAAAAGAAACATTCTATAAAATCTATCCATTAAAGAATAAAAAAGATCTGACATTTAGAAAATATCGACCACGTTTTGGAATAAAAATATGTTCAAATGTTTTTAGTGGAGCAAAGAGTGATCTGCAAGGGCGCATACTAAAATCATCATTGGTCAAAATGACAGATACAGTCTTGAATAAATGGTATTTTAAAAATTACAAGAGTTATCAAGACATGCCTTTTGGTCATGATGTTGCATCTCCTTTTACTTTTCCATACATAAATTATAGAGATGCCCGACCTCATCTTAAAAAACCAAAAGATTTGTTTTAAGTTATCTTTTCTATAAGATGCATAATACATATCGTAAACATAGGCAGTGGTCTCTTTTTTTATTCAGTTTTGAAGTATTGATGATTTTCTACTTTGTCTTTCTTTAGTTTCATCTTTAGATGACTTCACTTTAAGAATTTCAGATGATCAGAGATTTTGTTTTCTCTACAAATATTTGGGAGAGCAATTTACGATTATGAGAACATGAAATGTTTATTATCCACATTCCTCTCACGAAATACTTAGTGAATGTCATCCAAAAATACTGGTTTTTTTCTCAATAATTTTTTTTGCAGCCAGAGAGGCGATAGTCATGACAGTTAGTTGAGGATTGACACCCAATGGAGTTGGAAATACGCTGGCATCACAAATGTATAGATTTTTAATTTCATGGGAACGACATTCAGAATTAATAACTGATGTCCTTTCATCAGTACCCATCCTATTTCCTCCCTGAGGATGTGCAGAAGCTAATTTCAGTGAACCCACTTTGTAACCCCTCTCTTCAATCAGATGTAGATCATCCATGCTTTCAAGAATGGTTTCTTGAAAATGTCCCGTAATCACTCTTGTTGCTCCAGCTTCAAGGAATATCTCTGCTGTTTTTTTTAATCCCTCAATGAGTAGTCTACCATCCGAATCACTTAGGTCATAGTGAATAATTGCATCCTTACTCCAATTCAAAACAACAGATCCATTTGCTTCATCTTGAATCAAAACACCAGCTACTGCAGATTGATGGTATTTTTTCATAAATTTAGCATTGTCTTCTAAGATTCCTGGTGTTGCAGTTGAAAAAGTTGCAGGAGAAACAAAGACAGACTCTATCATGTATCCTCGTTTCCCCTCTTTCTCAATTCCAAATTGTTCACAAGCATATGCCATGGATAGATCATTTTGTCCATTAATGGGGTGATCAAATTGTGCAATTACTGATGAAGCTGGATGAAGACCTAGATACTTTCCAACTTGTTTATTGTTATTGGAAATATTATTTTGAAGTAATAATTCTGATGATGCAATTGCTCCTGCAGATAGTACTGCTATTTTTGTCTTTACAGTAATAGTTTTTCCAGTGACGGTATGGACTGCCTTGATTTCAGATATTTTATTTCCATCTTTTATGATTTTAGTAACTTTACAATTTGGATATATATCTAGAAGTTTAGGGTCTGCTTTTTCTAAATAAGAAAGAAGAACATTTTGTTTGATTCCTTTGTTTTCATCATCCAGTGGTTTGTAATTTTTGTCCATCCAATCCCCTAACAAATTTAGATCATCACATCCTTTTTTGAGCATCTCATGAGATTTTCCTGCGTTCGCTATTTTTGTAACCTGAATTTGTTGTTTGACTCTTTCATACTCTGCATCTAGCTCATCTGGTGAGAATTCAACTCCAGTTTTATCTTTCCAAATATCCAGAGTCTGGGAAGGGATCTTAAATGACATTCCATAATTGATTACTGTTGAACCTCCGACACATTCACCTTGAGTGACAGCTAAGAGGGGGGCAAATCCATTAGTTAATGCAAGTTGTGCGCCTCGATTCTTCCATAATTTTAGCAGATTTTCTTCTCTAGTTTCTTGTTCAATTATTTCGTGAGGATAGTAACCGCCTTTTTCTAACATCAAAACACGTAGTCCAGATTGTGCCAAATTGTATGCAACAACTGCACCACCTGCACCGGTTCCAATTATGCATACATCTTTTTCTTCAAATTTGTCTTCATTGAACGGAGGCTCTACCTTAAACTCCGTCAATTTATAAAACTCCTCTTTAGAACTTTTCCATCGTAATCAATTTTCCTCCATGAAAAATGACTAGTATAATAATTGTAACCAATAAACGACTTTAATGCAGTTGACATTAGATTTCCGATTGAAGAATCAGCAAAAACACGCATGTACGTAGTTTGATCATCCCTTGAGAGATAAATGAACCTACGAAATTTAAATTCTTGAATTTTTCCACTGAGCAAAAATATTACAAATCCGCCAAAAATAGAATCGAAAAACATAAATAATATTTTGAGTGATTCTAGCTGGGATTTTCTCATTGACTCAAGCATGTTTAAAGAAATTTTCAATGTATCATTAACTAAATCATCATAATGATTATCCATATCCGAGTTTTCTTTTGGAAATAAAGATTGAATTGATGCCTTAAGAATCAATTGATATTGTCCAAACCTATACATCGCATGTATTACACCCATTAGGAATAACACTGCAAATACGAATGTAAAAATTATTGCAAATATGAAATTAGTTTGATAAAATATCAAGATTCCAAATATTGTGATACTGATTATCCCTACCAGAATATATCTTCTTTGAGCATTACCGCTGCTCCATAATCTTCCAAATATTATCACTAGTGCATGGTTAATTTTTATTGTAAGAAATCCTGCTACATATCCAATCAAAAGAGATGAGATCATGTAAAGTATCAAATCAGGTGCTGTCATTAACCACTATATTACATGTACATACAAATATAATTTTGGGAATTGGGATTAAAATAATTTATAACTATTTGTATTATCAAGTGATAATTATTTCTACAAATTCTAACACACATAGTTCTGTTGTTATTATATAAAATCATTCATGTTGATTTTGAAAAAATTCGGGAATGCCCACATAGATGATGAAGATTATGTAGTAACAAAAACTTTATTTTCCTGTAAGACTATCTTAGTTATGAAAGATATACAAACATGAATCTTGGCAAAAATAATAGACATAAGGAAAAAGAATACCATTTACATTGTAAGAAAATTACCTTATTCTTGTGATTTGACATATTTGTAATAGATTAGACTAATACAATCAATGGAGAATATATGAAATACCAACTATTCAGCAGAGGACAATTCTTTAGTTTGTCTTCTTTTTAAAGAATTTTCTTACAACTCCCATCACTCCAGCAATGGCGATCATTATTCCCAGAATCACCTCAATTCTTTGAAGGAATAGCCACAATGCATCCCAAGTACTAAGAAGGGTTACAGAAAAAGATGTGTTTAGAATTTCAGGTGAATCCGTATAGTATGAAGATAAATTTGGAGATATAGTGCCATGTTCTTGCACATAATCTTCAAGTAAATCATCTGAACCCTGAATTTTTGCAGAAACACCTACAGTGTAAGCAATTTTGGAATTAACCGCAAGTGGAGATTTGACATCAATGTGAGTGGTAACCAAGGAATTTGCAGGTAAAACTCGCTCAACACCTGCATCAGAAAGGATAACTTCTATATTTTCCTCTAATTGATTTTTAGGTTGTTCAAGCATGGAAAAAGTCACCCTATAATCTAAAGCCGATGTATTCTCCAAGACCATCTCTACAGATTGCTCTTCTCCGGGAACTAGCGTAAGTTCTGGTGGATTTGAATATAACGTGAATTTGGGAGGAGGTATTTCTATCCATTCAGTATTGTCAACTATATCGTATTGCTGAGCTTTGTAGTCTGTTGCAGAAAACAACATTCCATATTTTTCTGGGCAATTTCCAATATCGTCAAAATCAATGGAAAAATTAATGATAGGATTTTTACCGTCACTGAAATCTGTAAATTCAACAGGACTACGTGTTTCAATGTATTTGTTAGTTGAGACAAATTCGGCTACAACAGAGTACCATGTGTTAGATTTTATTGTTGGATCTTCATAATCTCGTAATAATGAGGTATCTCCAATGTACTCATAATAGTATCCGTAATCTGCTCCAGAATCGCCTGTATTTGGGTCCAGATCTGAATCAATTGCAATACCATAGGTAAGCCATGAAGAGGTCTGATTTTTTGGCAGTTCATCAAGCCAAATTTTGGCATTTAACATATTCCCGTCACTTGAGAATGTAACATGTGTTATGTCCAAATCATGTCTGTCTTTGATTTCTAAATCACGAAGTTGATCAAAAGGCACATCATCATCAGCATTAGAACTACGTGAGAAAGGAACAGAAGTGCAATCAGCAAACACATTGATTCCTGCAGAAGGCATTAACAAAAAGGCAAAAGACATACAAATTACAACAATTCTAAAAATACGCACAGATTTTTTTGTTCAAGTTTATTATTATATGTATGAATTTTTGATTTTCTAATATTTTAGTCAAAATTTCACTTTCACCTATTGCGGGTTCTCACGTAAATTATCATTACTATCACGATTGCAGTTAT
>JAVJHY011534463.1:0-11926 GCA_035593235.1 Phascolosoma agassizii | reverse complement strand
ACATCTGAACTCCGATGACGGCGAGGATTAGGCCCATTAGGCGAGTGACGACCTTGATTGCGTTTTGGCCGAGGAATCGCACTAGGGGTTGGCCAGCCATGAAGGCAACGAAGGTGGCCGTGCAGACTACGGCGAACGCCGCAAGAATACGGACCATTTCGGGGAGAGTCGCATCCGCGGCGAAGTTCATCGCCGTCGCGATGGTGCCCGGCCCCGCGAGTACCGGTAACGCGAGTGGCGAGATCGCGATTCCGAGAGCAGCATCCCGGCTGGCCACGTTGTCTTCTTCACTCGACTTGTGGACCTTCGATCCCTCGCCTTGGAGCATGTGATAGCCGACAAGGCCGATCAGCGCGCCGCCGGCAATCCGGAAGGCAGGGAGGGTGATCCCGAAGAGGGAGAAAATGCTGCGGCCTCCGATTGCAAAGAGGGCGACGATCGCGAATGCAAGTAGAACGGCACGCAAGGCGACGCTCCGTCGCGTGGCCGAATCGAGGTCTGTCGTGAGCCCTACGAAGAGCGGTGTGTTTGCGACGGGATTCATGATGGCAAAGAAAGCCATCAGCACGGTTGTGAAATGAATCGCCGGATGTTCCATGACGCGTTTGCGTTCCTCATGGGCTAGGCCGGACTTGCATGGCGTACTGCGTTGCAGATTCGTCCGGCCCTAAATCAGCCGCCGCCATGCAAAGTCCAGATTTCGCGACCCGACTTCAGCAGCTTCTTATCAATGCGCATCTCGTCGGCGCCCTCACTCTCAGCCATCTCCTGAAGTTCAGCGAGATCTGCTGCGGATCCGTCACAGAATCCCATCGGACGAGTGTTATTCGGCTGGATGAGCTGGACCTTGAAGTCGCCGCGGTCCCAGCGTGTCTGTGTTTCATTCGAGTAGGGATGAATCATGATGTCCGGGATTGTAGTCTGGATTTCATGAAAGCGTGCAGGTGTGAACCGAATTCGGAATTTCCCTCCGAGTTCAGCGGGCGGCGCAGTCGAATGCGTGCCGCCGAGCGCGCCTATTTGCGACGAATAGTCAAGACGTTTCGCCAGCTGCGTTCGAACCTGTTTGGACCGGACACCAACGGGAGACCCATGCCCTGAGCATTTCCGTCGAGTTCACCACCCACAAAATTGTCGAGTGAAGTCTGACGGTTCACGACTAACTCCCGCTTTCAGAGGATGAAGTCGTCACACCTCGTGATGCACGGACTGGGATGGGGCGAAATTCCGGCGAGACCGATATGCCAAGACAGAAGCTGAGCCGTCAGGCCGAAGGCGCCGTTTCGAAGTCTAGAAAGATGGGTGAGGACCAGGCGCGGTGCTCCACCGGACTCAGGCAATCTTCGCCGGGGCCGGCATTGTTCGCGCAGTCCCGCATTCTGGTGCAGACGCCGCGCTCGTCGTATTCGCATCCGAGGCTTGCGCCATTGACGGTCTCGGTTGCGGCTTCGATCGCGCGGGCGTAGTAAGTCGCGGCTCGCTCGCCGACAACGTATTCGTCGTCTTCGACGATGAACTCGCAACCCTCTTGGCCGGACGGACATAAATGAACGCGCCAGGGATCATCGATGAGTTCATCGATTGGCTCGCCTTCGTATCGTTGGGGCCGTATCCGAACAACCTCGATGCGCGAAATCGCCCGTCGCTCGTCCGAAGGAAAATAGCATTCACCTTGGCAGAGCCTCTGTAAACGCTCGGCGGTGAGCCCGGTGCTGACTTCCTCGGGACATCCGGGCTTTTGTTCGAGAGATCCCACCGCACGAACGCGAAACTTCGGCACCGTCGACATCGCGACGCGGCTCCCCATCGCCTGGGCCGCATCTTGATCACTCGACGCGTTGACCCCCTTTCCCGCGTTCAGAAGGTCGAACCACAGCAGAATCCGAGGCCCGCTGGTTCCGTAGACCTCCTTTCGCTCGAGCGCGTTCCAAATCGCCGCCCGGTCTCGTGACTCTGCATGAACCGCAACCAGTCCGCCGGTATACCAAAAGGAATTGAAGCGCTCGGGTTCCTTCAAATTCACGTCGGGTAGATCTTCCCATTTCACGCGCCGCGACTCTGCAAGCGCTTCCTCTTCCGTTTGGCCGAGCGTACTCATCACGCGAATGAGATGCCGTGCATCAGTGTTGATCGTCAGGCCGAATTCTTTGTAGCCCGTGCCTGGGCGCGCCGTGTGGTTGTCACTCGCTCCGATGAAGCCGAAGTCGAATCGTTGCGGATCGGCGGGGTCTGTGAAATCGGTCATCGCAAGCATGTACTGGGCAGACCCGCGTTGGCGGTAGTTGAAGGTCGGCAAGAAGCAGTCTCTACACTGTCCGCTGTCGAGCCATTCGGTCCACATGTCGACACCGGGAACCGTGTTATGCCCAGCGACTCCCGCGTCGACGTAGTTTTGGCGAGCGGTGGCGGCCCGCCCTTCGCATTCGGATTTCTCGAGACCTGCGTCGGTGCAACGCTGCAAGATGATTCGACCGGCCTGCTGACAGCCGGGGAGGTATGCCGGAGTCTCGTCGGGACAGGATCGTTGTCCGTCGGCGTTGGAGACAAAGGGTTGATTTCCGATCCAGCGCTCGGAGTTGCCGTGGCCGGAGAAGACCTCGATTAAGCTCTGGCGCTTTGGGTCGTGGTAGCGCGCGAGCTGCTTGCGCCAATCGGTTCCCGGCGGCGAGTAGATTCCCCACGTCGTTCCATGCGGGATCACCATCGAGGTCGCGGAAAGCGCGTCGAGTTTTTCGAAGAGGTGATTTGGATCGTCGGCAATCTCGCGGCAATGGACATCCGGCGAAGCTCCGTCTTCGCAAATCGGCGTCTCATCGAGTTCGCGGAGATACGTCATCACGTCGAGGCTGCGCTGATTGCCTGCCGCAATCGCGAGTACCCCGCGCACCGCGAGAGGCGGAATTGGCATTCCTTGCCCAGGAGCCGCAATCGGCCTCGGCGGAATCGACGCCGCATCGAGATCGCGGAGAATCACGTTCCTGTGTCCGAAATGTTTTTCTGCGGTCGGCCCGGTCTGCGTCCATTCCCATCCGAGGAAGGCGACGGTGTCGGGATTCGCTGGATCTCCGGCCAGCTCATTGCATTGCCTCACCGAATCGATCGTCTCTCTCCAGAGTCGCGGCGTGAGCTGCTCCGCATGGTCATTGATCGACCAGAAATCGAGTGCCGAGCAGTACCGCGCAAAATCGCATGCGTCGGCGAGTGGATGCGACCCTGTATCTCCCTTCGCGATCGGGAGGCCCATCGTATAGGCGTCAAAGGAGAACGTCGTGTGAACGTGTAGATCGCCGAAGAGGATCTGCTTCGGCTCTGCGGCGCCGAACAGGGCACGTGTGGAGTCGATCTGCCGCGTGGCTCTCCTCTCGACAGTGGCCTTCGGCAACGCGGGCCCCGTCGCTACACCCGCGTGTTCAACGTTTCCGAGCCAGCCCATTGCGACCACGTAGACATACGAGGCGAGCAGAACGAGAACGAGAACTGAAATCAACCCAACTGCCTTCAATACTCGATACACCGATACTCCGTCTGCCCAGTATTAGGCTCCCGCCCAGCTCGTCGCGGTCGCGGGGCGGGCTCCGCCGGGAACTCCAGTGACGAACAAGGATGGAAACACCCGTAGCCAGGAACCATGCTACCAATATTTGCGCGGGGACGACGACCAAGGCAGACGATCCAGGACGAGCGAAGAAGCTGGGATCAGCGACTCTGTGTCTTCCTAAAACGAGGAGCAAGCTAAGACGTGAGCGGGAAACCCTACTGCACCGACGGTGTGGTCGTCGTGACCGGAGCGGGACGAGGTATCGGACGGAGAGTAGGTAGAAAGTGAGCGAGGCAGAAGAACGACTCGCGCGAGGGCTCGGCTTCTGGGGGCTCCTCGCGATGTCTCTGGGCATTAACATCGGCGGTTCCCTCTTCGCGCTGACTAGCTTGGCGGCGGCCTATAGCGGCCCCGCGTTGCCGCTCGCTATACTGGCTTCGGCGACGCCCGTATTCTTGGCGCTCTTGCCGTTCTGCGTGCTTTCGCTCGCCCACCCCACGACGAGCGCAACGTATCGTTATGCCCAGAAGCTGAGCCCGTCTGTTGCGCTGATGTACTCACTGACGATGGTTGTCTGCATCTGTGCCGGTGGACTCCCCATTTTCGCGATGGTTGCGGGGGCGAGCCTGGCACCGTTGCTTTCACTCTCACCCGTCGCCATCGGGGCGCTCATGCTCACGCTCTTCTATCTCGTGAACTTGATCGGGATCGGAGCCACGGCGCGCATTCAACTCCTGCTCACGATGAGCTTGTTCGCGGCACTCGTTCTGTTCATCGCGGAGGGAATCCCAGAAGTCTCGACTGAGAATTTCCGTCCCTTCCTTCCCAACGGAGTGGGTGGAGTCCTCGTTGCCGCGGGTTTGATGTACACGTTTTCCTCGGGCGGACTCTTCATCGTGGAGTTGGGCGACGAGATCGTGGACGCTCGGCGGAATCTTCCCCGTGCGCTTACGGTAGGAATGGCGATCGCCGTACTCGTCTACATCGGCATCATGATCGTGACCGTTGGCGTTATGCCCTGGACCGAACTCGAGGGGATGTCCCTCGTTTCTGTAGCCGACACCTTCCTCACATCAAAGGGAGCCTTCCTTTTTTCGATGGGCGGCGCATTGGTCGCGTCGGTGACTACCATCAACGGGGTCATCGCCCTGCAGGCCCGGCTGATTCTCGTCGTCGCCGAAGAGGAACTCATTCCGTCCTTCTTTGGAAGAGTCAATGCTCGATTCGGGACTCCACATACTGCGCTGACTTTGGTCTACGCGATTTCACTCTTCTCGCTTGTGGTGGTGCCCTCAATGCAGATATTCGCGTCGATGTTGAACCTCGCGATGATTCTCGCTGTCACGATTGTGACGTTGGCCGCGCTGAAGGTTACGAGGGAGCACCCTGAAATCTGCAGCCACGAGGCGTTTGCGATCAAACCCGTGACGCTGCGGATCCTCTGCTGGACGATCGTCGCAATGAACACCGTCATCGCTGGATTCTTTGCCCTTCGGATGGGGTGGGTTTCTGTCGGCTTTGGCGGTCTGCTCGGGGCCACATGGACTTATGCGAAGTTGCGTCCCGAGAAGATGCAGAGGAATCGCGTGCGCAGTGTCCGAGAGTGGTCTCGCGATCAATCGGAATCGGCTTAGGTTCGTTTAAGGGAATGGGCCCGATCGAGGCATGAAGACACATTCATGGACCGGACTGGGGCGAATGGCCTCTTTAAAGGCGCCGCGCACGCATGGGTCGCGATTGCGAACGGCGCGCTTCTTGCAGTATCCAAGTGTGTAGGCCATTGAATTAACTTGTCCCCCATAAACGAGGAGAACCCCATGTCCGTCTCACAAGTCACGCTACTTCGCCCGCTCCCGAATCGTCTCGACGATTTTATCAGTCGCCTCAATACAGCGAAATCGCTTTTCGAGAAGAGCGGCGCCACTGTTCACTTCTATCGCACGGTGGCGGGCTCTGAGCCAAACGCAGTCCTGCTTACGTCGACGGTGGATGATTGGGATGCCTGGGCGAAGGCAGCCAAGGCGACCGAGGGCGGTGCCGAATACCAGGCATTCGAACGGGAGAGCGCCAACGATCCTGCAGCTGAGATCGTGAGCAGCGGCATTCTCGAGGAATTCCAGCTCCCCTCCTGATTCCCCAGCAATCTCGTTATGCCCTTGATCTCTGACGGGCTAGAACTCGAGAACGCACGATACGTCCCCGAAATAGATCGTTTTCGGGGACGTGTCGTCGGCGATCGTCGTGGCCGCTTGAACGCTCTGTCAGCCCGCGCGAGTTCGGCGTGCGGAATTTCAACCCAGCATGTCAACTCAGAATTGCCACTGTCTGAGGGGCAGTCGCGAATCCGCCGCGCCGAATCGCCTCAGCGGATGACCTCGCGCAACCGGGGTCACGCGCCCCACGACTGAGACATCGTTGGACAGTCAGGCTCGTACTTCTTCCGTCTGTCGCCGCCGAGGAAGTCTCTCTTCGAAGCTCTGACTACCAGTCGCCCCTGAGCGCTGCGTTCCGCCTTGATTCAAACAATTCGTTGCAGCGTCGCCCAGAAATACGGCACGGCCTTTGCACATTAAACCGAGCTGAATGGGATCGTTCCAATCAATCCGAGCGGATTGATTGAACTAACGAGGACGACTCAGCAAGGGAGAGGCACAATGCAGGCGGGAACCAATGATCTTGTAAACCAGCAGGGATCGATCGGGCAAGAAACCCGGCAGGGCGGGGGGCCCGTGCCTGCGTGTTGGGGGGCGGGATTGCGTATCGCGATGTTGCTGATCGCGAGTGCGGTCGTCGGTCTCTATCCGACGACTGCAACGGCAGCGGCGGAGAAATGTACCGGTGTTCTGCCGGATCTGAATTGCGAGAAGCGGGAGTCCAGGCCTGTTGGGCATGTCTCCCCGATGTCGACGCCCTACTTGTTCGAAGACCCCTATATCCGAACCGAACTCAATCTCGTTGGCATCTACCACAACTTCCCCGCCGATTCGGTCTTCGATGGCGGTGAAGCCGGAGTCATTGCGCTCCAAGCTCGGCTGGCACTCACAGATCGATTGGCCTTCATCGCGACGAAGGATGGCTACACATTCTTGCGCCCCGACAACGCGATCCTCGATGATGAGGAAGGATTCATGGACATAACAGTCGGTCTGAAGTACGCCGTCATCGACGATCGCGAAGCGGGGCTGATCGTGACGCCGAGTCTTCGCTACGAAATTCCTCTCGGGAACAAGGATGTTTTGCAGGGGGTTGGAAAGGGTGTTGTGATTCCCGCGATCAGCGTGGGATTTGGGCCCGGTGCGACCCATCTGGTGGCTGACTTCGGCGCGCAGGTGGCTGTTGATGGTGACAAGGACAGCTCATCGATCTTCTACAACATCCATCTCGACCAGGCGTTCGACATCGACTTCCTGCCGGGTACGGATTTCGTTGTTCCTTTTATCGAACTCAACGGAATGACGTGGGTCGACTCGGGGGATGGGTCGACCGGCATCGAAACTGATCTCGGGCGTCTCTCGGTTAAGACCGCACAAAACGTGCTGGGCGGACCGAATCCCGTCGCGAATCCCACTGCGGACACGCGGTTCGAAGGTGCGGATGTCGCCAACCTTGGTTCGACGGGGATGGCGGGGGAAGATCTGATCACGATGGCATGGGGCTTCTGGATTCCGTTTCGCTCTGGGGTTTCGACGGGCTTCTCCTACGAGCGCGCGCTCAGCCAGCGTCAGGACATCTTCGAACAGCGGTTCACTGTGATGCTGAACTACGGCTTCTAGTTAAAGGTCGGACGGCGGGCGAGGCACGCATCGGTTGCCCAGGCGCTACCGGGGTATCGGGTCGTTGAGTGACACTTGATTGTGTTTGATTGAGACACGATGTCCCAAGTAGAGGTGTGGCGTGACGCGTTGCCTCGCCTGCGACGTCTCGAACAGTGACCAGGGGCGTCCTGGGCGACTTCTGGGAAGGTACGGCTCTTGCAGAGTTCAGTGTCGAATCCGATCCGATGCGGTCCGCAGTGTTCTGGGCCGACGGTGCAGTGACGCCATTCGGTCAGGGACACGCCATGAGCCAAATGCGGATTCGGCAGAACGAATTGATGGAGATGGAATGGGCAAGAAAAAAAAGAAGAACAACAAGAAGAAGCTCGAGAAAAAGAAGGAGAGCAAAGTAGAGAAGAAGAGTATGGAGCCGCTTCATCTCGCAGCTGTCGCCCCAGCGCTTGACGAGCCTGGGCCCGGAACCGAAGAGGCTGTTTCTAAAGTCCTCGATCTGCGCGCGAATCCGGCGGGCTTTTCAAATGGTTCATACCCCTATAAGAAGAAGATCAAGCTGGGTGAGTACGAGGAGCAGAAGCACCTTCTCCAGATCGAACTCCTTAAGATGCAGAACTGGGTCAAGGAAACGGGTCAGCGTATCTCTATCGTCTTCGAAGGCCGCGATGCCGCCGGCAAGGGCGGCACCATCAAGCGATTCATGGAGCATTTGAATCCTCGCGGTGCGCATGTCTGGGCACTCGAAAAGCCGAGCGAACGCGAAAAGGGAGAGTGGTTCTTCCAGCGCTATATCGCATGTCTTCCGACCGCCGGTGAAATCGCTCTCTTTGACCGCTCTTGGTACAACCGTGCCGGTGTTGACCGCGTTATGGGTTTCTGCAATTCGGCGCAGTACCTGGAGTTCATGCGACAGGCGCCGCAGCTTGAGCGAATGCTCGTGAACGACGGTATCCATCTGTTCAAGTACTGGTTCTCGGTCAGTCGTGAACAGCAGCTCCGTCGCTTTCGATCACGCAAAGGAGATCTTCTCAAGAGCTGGAAGCTCAGCCCGATCGATCTCCAATCCCTCGACAAGTGGGACGAGTACACGGACGCGAAAGAGGCGATGTTCTTCTACACCGATACCGCCGACGCCCCGTGGACCGTCGTTAAATCCGACGACAAGAAGCGCGCTCGCATCAACTGCATGCGAGATTTTCTGTCGCGTCTCGACTACCCCGACAAGGATGAGGATGTCGTCAACGCGTGTGATCCCTTGATCGTCGGACCGGCGAGTCGGATCTACGAGCGCGACGAGCACCCACTTGGTGGGCGATTCAACAAGAGCAGCTAGGTCGGCCTAGCAGAATAATCTACCAACGTCGGACCGATCCGGCGTGATGCAACGACTCAGGAGAGAACAAGTGGCTAAAGGAACGAGTTTGAAGAAGGCGGCTGGTCGGAAGAAGTCTGCGGCCAAGCCGAATATGGCAAAGCGCGACAAGAAGGCAGGAAAGAAGAAGTCGACGACCAAGAAGGCTCGCGCCAAACGCGCTCGGGCGACCACCGGTTCGGCTCTATTGGCCGCCATCGAGAACGATGCGGATGAGGTTCTGGCCAACATCCTTAAGGCCGTTGAGAAAGCTGTCGCCAAGGGCACACGCAAGGCGGAGAAGGCGTTGCGAAAGGCCGAGAAAGCCACCGAAGAGGTGATGGAGGGCGCCGAAAAGGTCGCAAAGCGAGCCGCCAGGCAAGCTTCGAAGCAGGCTCGCAAGTCGGCAGCCAAGGCAAAGGCGGCGAGAGATGACGCCCAAAAGGCCGCCAAGGAATCGAAGAAGAACGTGTCGACGACGGCCAAACAGAAGGCCAAGAAAAAGGCCAAGAAGGCCTACGCAAAGAAGGCCGCCGACCAAGCGAAGAAGAAGAAGAAAGCCGAGAAGAAAGCCCGCAAGAAGAATGGAAGCGGTAAGTCGAGCAAGAAGAAGTGATCGGCTCATCGTCGCGCTGCCCAATCAGTAGCGCGACGTGAAGATCTTTCTCGTTCGCCACGGAAAGGCGATCAAGCGCTCCAAGTGGACGGAGGCGGACGAGCTTCGTCCGCTCGACCCGAAGGGCGAACGTCAGGCTTGCGGTATTCAGGCGCTGCTCGAAGATGTTCCGCTTCGACGCATTTGCTCGAGTCCGGCGCTGCGATGTCGCCAGACAGTCGAACGTTTGGCTGCGGATCATTCGCTGAGCATCGAGATCGATGACTGCATTGCGGGGAGCTCGACGACGGACGTCGATCCGGAAGCGGCGCTGCAGCTTATCGAGGCGAAGTCCGTCGCGCCCATCCTGATCTGCGCCAGCGGGTCTCTGATCGGAGAACTGCTGAGCGCACTCGGCGTCGCCCGTGATGCAGCCGGTTCGCTTCGTTGCCAGAAGGGCAGCGTCTGGTTGCTCGAACGGGAAAACGGCGTGATCGTGCGTGCCGAATACACGGCACCGCGCGAGAGCGCGCTGGGCGAGCGGCGAGCTGTTCTCGATGTCGGCAGTATTTCGATGAGCCTGCTTGTTGCCGATGTTGGACCGGCCAAAGGCTACATCCGACCGGTGTTGCGCAGTCGTGCCGAGCTCCGCCTCGGCGCCTCGGCCGAACAAGTAGGACCGGCCGATTGCGATCGCATCGTGAAACTCGGCCGCACGATGCGAGCCGAAGCGGAGGACATGGGGAGCGGCGAGCTGATCTCAGTCGCCACAGCGAGCCTTCGCAACGCTGCAAACGGCAGCGAGGTCGCAGACCGCCTGAGTAACGTACTCGAAGCGCCGCTGCGGATTCTCTCAGGCCCCGAGGAGGCCGAGATCGTATACCGAGCGGTACGTGAACGTCTCGAGCTGGACGGGAAACCCACCGTAATCATCGACCTCGGCGGAGGAAGTCTTGATCTTGCCCTGGGGCGCGGCCAGAAGATCCTCTACCGGGCGAGCGAACCGCTAGGCGTCACTCGCTTACACGCCGAGAACGTTCGCGGCGACCCGATGAAGCGCGTGCAAGTGAACGCCATACGGGATCGTGTTCGCTCGAAACTGAAACCGCATTTAACGAAGCTCAGCGAGCACAAGACGTTGAGATGTGCTGCCTCCGGTGGAACGGCGCGCGCGTTGGCCAAGCTCGTGCAAGCCAGGCGAGGCAGCGATAAGAGCAAGGGCGTAAACGGCATGAGCATTCTACGCAAAGAACTCGAGTCGCTCGCCGATGAGCTTCGACGCGCGACTCACGCCGAGCGGGTCGCGATGCCGGCCATGCGGACGCCGCGTGCAGACCTGTTGCCGACGGGCGCGATCATCCTCACGCAGCTACTCGAATCGCTCGATCTTGCCGAGCTGTTGGTGAGCGACTGGGGACTGCGCGAGGGGGTGCTCCTTGGGGACCCGACCGCTCGCGTGGTCTCGTCCTGAAGCCTTGATCGGTGGCTTGGGTGGAGTCCGGATCCTGCTGACGGGTTACAGGGCGGGTTGAACCCGCTCCGAATCCCTTCGGACCCGAAAAAGTGTTAACCATGTCTCCGGAATAATCTGTAAACCATGTCCCCGGAATGGACCGAAAGTAAGTGGTGACCCGGGCGCGATTCGAACGCGCATTCCCCTCGCTTCTCCGCGTGCTGAAGCACGCAGAGAAACTCTTACTCGCCGCCTCCTCTCGTCGGCGGCTCCCTTCCAGCTTCGGAGATCGAAGTAAGAATCCGACAACCGACCGCTACATAACGGGAATTCGGATTCCGTCGGTCCCGTAAGGTCGGCGTTCCCTGCCCTCTGCTGCCCTTCTGTACGGACCCCAACCCGACAACGATCAGAAACTCAGCAAGAGATCGTTGCGCTCGCAATCCATCCCGCTGCGGCAGGAGCCCCCGAACTGTCGAGCAAACAAATTCGATTGCTCGCTTGGCCCACTGCTACTCAGATCACGCACGGATGGCTAGTATTCTTAACACTGGAGGCCGGGCAATGCCGGATTGGGATGTCTTTATCAGCCACTCCTCCAATGACGTCGCTTGGGTGCGAACGCTGTCGCAAAATCTCAAGTTAGCCGGCTTCGAGGTTTTTCTCGCCGACTGGAGTCTAGTACCTGGCGACCGACTGACGAAGAGTCTCGAGTCGGCGATCGGCGAATCAAAAAGTGCAATCGTGGTTGCAAGCGCTGACGCTGCATCCTCACCCTGGGTGAACCGCGAGTACGACAGTTTGCTCGAACGTCAAACCCTCGATTCTAGCTTTCGCATCGTACCGGTCCGCTTCAAGGAACACGGCGACTTCCCGTTTTCGGGCAGTCTGCTGAGCGTGGACTTCCGCGAGGTCAGTTACCCACGCGCATTCCACCGGCTGGTTTGTGGAATAAGAGCCGAGGAGCCCGGTAATGGCGACGGCTATTACCCGGGAATCATGATTCCGAAGGAACCGCGTGCGAAGAGCAAGCGACATGGAACCAATCGACCGCCGTGTCTTGAGCGCTTGTTTGTCGCGAATACTCGGCAAGTCGCAGGTCGAGCAACCTCCCAGCAAGCGGACGGTGAACTGACGCGATTGTGGGGCGCGCTCGCGGAAGAGAGGTTTGGCGGAACCGCCGAGATCGCTTTGCGGAGAAGCCCGGGAGTGAAGGCGT
>JAVJHY011534243.1:0-11928 GCA_035593235.1 Phascolosoma agassizii | reverse complement strand
CTCGCTCGCATACTGGCTGCCGCGATCGGCATGGTGCAAGAGTTTCGGCGAAACGTCGCGCCGACCCAACGCCATGCGTAGGGCGTCAAGGACGAGTTCCGTGCGCATATGCTCGGCCATCGACCAGCTCACCACATCGCCTCCTACGAGGGCGTAGATATGATCACCTACGAGCATGTGCGAGTACACCGGAAGCTCTGTGGTGACGGTCCAGATCTGTTCAAGTTTCCCCTTGCCTAAGCGATAGGCGCCCAGCACCGTCGGCGCTTCACGTACCACCACGGTTCCGTTCCAGATCGAGGCCTCGAGCGGTTGTTCCGATGCAAACGAAACCGGCTTCGCCATGGCCTTTCCATCGACGAGGCCCCTTACATGGAGTTCGACCTGCGCTCCCACGCGCACACTCACAAAGATGCGATCCAGCCAAACGCGCGGTTCTTCCTCAATGGACGCGTTCTTCGATCCCAGTTCGTGGGACCACGCGGGAACCAACGCACCACCTATGCCGGTCGTATGGGTCGCACCAGTGCGTGTGGACGACCCGCCCTCCATTGTCCAACATCCGACAGGGGCAATGCCGCCGCCGTTCTTGGAGGCGAGGTTCTCTCTACCCCAGGCCCCTTGCACGGAAAAGAGCTCCATTGTTGTCACAAGAAACAGAAGCAAAGTGACACGTCGAGACACAAGCAATCCTCCGCGGGCTGCCGAGAAGCATAGCGGCACGGCTTGCGTGCTGCATCTACGATCGAAGGTCAGAAAGCGTGCCGAGGAATCGGACGATACTAACGCTTACGTCGTCTTCGAATTCGCTTCGGCCTTGAAACTCGGCCAGTTCCTGCAAGATCTCGCCGAGCAAAAGCGCGGGTTCAAGAGGCCCGATTTGACGAATGCGCGCTTCAAGCCCGTCCTCGCCGAGAATCTCCCCTCGTCCATCTTCCAGCACTTCAAAGAGCCCGTCCGTAAAGAAGATGACGGTATCGCCTTCGTCCAGCTTCACACGATCCGACGGTCGCTTACCGTCAAAGATATCCGCGTCAATGCCCAGGAGTCGGTTGGGAGTTCGCAGCTGTTCTATAGAACCATCGGCACGCAGCAGAAGTTGGGCCGGATGCCCGGCCGTAGCGTATTCCATTTCGCCCGTCTGCAGATCGATACGCGCGACCGCACATGTCATGAAGAAATACGTATGCTGGAACAATCGGAGCGCGGCTTCGTTGATGCGACGCAGTACGGTCATGGGCGTACGGCATAGCAGCGTCAACCTGCGGATAAAGCCATGAAACCGTGCCACGACCAACGCGGCCGCTATGCCATGCCCCGAAACATCGGCCACAATGACATAGAGGTATTGGTCATTGACGACATTGGTGTGAACGTAGTCACCCCCGATCATACGCGTCGCGATCAGACGTGACACGACTTCGGTCTCAGGGCGATGGATGTCGTGCGGCACCAGTGTGCGTTGCACGTCGTGGGCGAGTTTGAGGTCGGAGATGACTTCAGCGCGGAGATCTTCAAGGTGTTGTCGCTTGAGCACTTCTTCGCCCAGCGCTTCTTCGGTTTGGGCGAGGTCATCCACTACGACGGCGGCTTCCGATTTGACCGCGTGGACTTGCTCGCTCAGCCGATCGGACTCGGCCTGCGCACGCAGTCCAACCCGTCCCGCCGCGCCCATGATCAGAGACCACGTAAAGGGCGAGAGAATCGCGATAATCTTGGCCCAAGGGGGCGCATCAATCGCAAAGGCCATGATCGGGAGCGGAAGGGCCAGCAAGAAGCCCAGCCATACGGAAGGATTGTGGCGTGCATTGAATGTGCTGGGATCACGAAGTGCCCTGACGAAATCCTTGAGGAATCGACGGGGGGCGTGCCGAGCATCGGCGCTGGGTGGGGGAGAGAGGGGTTCGGTCATGAGGTCCTAAACACCATGGCTATGCACGACCTACGTTACGCGGTTATTCACAGCACCAGCACGCGAAACACGTCCACATTGTTGAGTTTTTCACGACCCCTCAAGTCGGCCAGTTCGATCAAAAAGGCACACCCGACCACGACGCCACCGGCCTGCATCACGAGTTGGTGTGCGGCTTGCATGGTTCCGCCGGTTGCCAAGACGTCGTCGATCAAGAGCACGCGATCGTCGGGGGCGATCGCGTCGGTGTGCATCTCGAGCGCGCCGCTCCCGTACTCAAGCTTGTAGTCGACGCTGGACGTGGCGCATGGCAACTTGCCCGGCTTGCGGATGGGGACAAAACCGGCCCCAAGCCGCATGGCGACGGGAACCCCAAAGAGGAATCCTCGACTCTCAATGGCCGCGACCTTCGTGACGCCGAGTCCGCGCCCCATCTGGGCCATTCGTTCGACACATGCATGCACCGCGGTCGGCTCGTTCAGTAGGGGTGAAATATCGCGAAACATGACGCCATCTTCCGGAAAGTCCGGAACGTCTCGAATGAGCCCGCGCAAATCCATGTCGTCTCTCCTGATCCAGGTGAGCCCAACGATGCCCCGCCAGCGACTATACTCTCCGAGCCTGATCCGCTAGGAGCCTTAGACAATGCCTCGACTTCGTCGTTCCCTCGCGCCACTCATCGTGGTTGCCGTCGCCCTGATTGCCTCATTTGCGATTGCCCCCGTGTGGGGTGAAGGCAAGAGTAAAGGCGAGATCGCCATCGGGAAGGCCCGAGTCAATGGCAAGGCGCTTTACCTGAAGGCCTGGAAAGCGGGTGCCAAGAAGTGCGTTGTGTGCCATCAACGCGGCCCCAACAAGCTCACAGGCCGTCGAATCAAGGCCTATCCCAAATACGACAAGGTCATGGGCAAGGTCGTGACCGTACAACAGAAGATCAATCAGATGATCACCTCCAAGTCCGGCGGCAAGGAACTTCCGCTTGGCAGCGACCAACTCAATGCCCTCGAGGCGTATCTGAGTACGCTCAAGTAGGCTCTAGCCGCCCGGGGCAAGTTCTCTTCAAGTCCCTGCCTATTCACGCCTGTCTTCGTTCGACGTTCTGACCCTCACTCGGTGACCTGCCGGGGTTGGGCGGAGTTTCGATGGATGTATCCATGACCTCTCAAAGACCCGCCTCGTTTCAACAAGCCATCGTATCCGCGCTTACTTCCGTGCTCGGCGACGACGCCTCCACCCTCGGCGATCTTGCAGCCATGTTGGGCGCCCCCCCGAGTCCCGATCTTGGCGACGCGGCCTTTCCGTGCTTTGCGTTGGCCAAATCAAGGCGCCAGGCTCCCCCCAAGATCGCCGGCGAACTGGTGGAGCACATTACGAAGGCTCTTCCCCAGGGCAGCCCCATTGCCCGTGTGATTGCCGCCGGACCCTATGTCAACTTCTTCGCCGATGCCGGCGCCTTGCTTGAAGAGGTGCGCGCGTCCGTTCATACAGGGTCCCTCTTTACGTCCATCAAAACCGATACGCCCCAACGCGTAATGGTTGAGTTTTCTCAACCCAATACGCACAAGCTCTTTCACGTGGGGCATCTAAGGAATGTGGCGCTTGGAGACACGGTCGTTCGCGTTCTGCGTGCCTGCGGACATACCGTCGTGCCGGTCAACTACTACGGGGACTTTGGCATCGATGTGGCCAAGTGTCTCTGGTGGCTCCAAACCCATCCCGAGCATCAGCTACCCGAGGGCGGCGATCGCATGGCGTGGTTGGGCGCTGCTTACGTCGCGGCCACGAAGGCCCTTGAAGACGCGCGCAAGAACGACAAAGAACAAGCGAAGACCATTGAAGCAGAGCTTCGCGACGTGTTGCGTGCCATGGAAGAACCCGGATCCGACGTGCGTGCGCGCTACGAAGAGACGCGTCAATGGTGCCTCGATGGCTTTGCCAAGATCTATAGTGAGCTGGATGTGGTCTTTGAGCATGATTTCTTTGAATCCCAGCTTGAAGAAGCTGGCCAAGCCGTTGTAACCGAGTACCTCAAACAAGGCGTCTTCGAAGAGAGTCAGGGTGCGATCATTTGCGATCTCACGGAGGAGAAACTCGGTGCATGCCTGGTGCGAAAGAGCGACGGCTCGAGCATGTACATGACCTGGGATCTTGCCCTCGCGCGGGCCAAGTTCGACACGTTCGACATTGAGCGTTCGCTCTATGTTGTGGGTGCCGAACAAGGACACCACTTCAAGCAGCTCTTTGCCACGTTGGCTCGCATGGGCTATGAGCGCGCCAAAGATTGTCACCATGTGGCCTATGAACTCGTGATGTTGCCGGAAGGCAAGATGTCGAGTCGCAAGGGAACGGCTACGCCCTATCACGTCTTGCGCAAAGCGGTCGTGGACGCGATTGAAACCAAGATGAGAGAAGGAACCGGTCGGTTTGGAAGCGACGCGGAGCGCCAAGATGTCGCGTGGCGCGTGGCCGTGGCCTGTCTCAAGTTTGGCATGATGAACTTGGGCAATACCAAGCGCGTCGTGTTTGACATCGACAAATGGACCAACCCTGAGGGCGCAACGGGTGCGTACTTGCTCTATAGCCTTGCGCGCATTGCAGGAATCTTGCGCAAAGCCAACGTCGATGGCAGCGAGCTCATAGCGGCGCCGGTCGAGGCGAGCGCCGAATGGGGGCATGAAAAAGAGCGTGCCTTGCTAAATCATCTTCAGGCGTATCCAAGTGTTGTGAAACGCGTGGCAGCTACCTCAGACCCTTCGTTTCTGGCGAGCTATCTCTACGAAGGCGCTCGCGCGTTTGGCCATTTTTATGCGGCGTGCCCCGTTCTCAAGGCGGAGCCGGCTCTTAGAACCCAGCGTCTCCAGCTTGCCGCCCTCGTTCGCTCGGTGTTTGTTCATGGTCTCAATTTGCTTGGCATTGAGGCCGTGGACGCCATGTAGCAGACTCTTTGCAATGGGGCTCTTTTCGAATTTCGGAAATCGTCTGGAGGGTTTTCGACCGTCGCGGGAACGTACTCTATAGAACCCCGCACGTGTTCGTGCGAGGACGTAGGAGCCCCGTTCATGCCCCCAAGCCGCCCTCTAGCGCCAGATTCGCTCGTGCAGCACCATGCTGCACTCATGCGCATCGCGCAGCGAGTTGTGGTGGACCGAGCATCGGCCGAGGACGCTGTCCAAGACGCGTACGTGGCGGCGCTTGAGCATAAGGGGCCCGCCCCGGCTCGCCCCAATGCCTGGATGATGGGGGTTGTGAAGAACAACGCCCGGCGCTTGCTTCGCAGCCGAGCGCGTCGGCGCACCCGCCAGCTCCGTGTGGCGCAACCAGAGTCTCTTCCCTCCACCGTCGAAGTGGCCGCGCGCACCGAGGCACAGCGTCACCTGGCAGATGCCATTGCGTGCCTTGAAGAGCCCGGGCGTACTGCCATTGTGTTGCGTTACTTTGATGACCTCAAGACGGCCGAAATCGCCCGTCGGAGCGGCGTACCTGTGCGGACGATCGAAAGCCGTCTTCGCCGCGCACGTGCGGCCTTGGGCGCCATGCTCGACGATGTGTATCGAGACAAAACGATGCATGGCAAGGCGCTTCGATGGGAGCGAGCATTGGTTCCCACATGGAGCCTTTGGCAGAGTGCGGCAGGCAGCCAGGCGCTCACGACGGGCGCGTCAACAACCACCGCAACAAGTACGGCGGGTACACAGGTGGCAGGTACTCAAGCAGCAGGTGCCGCACTGACCGCAGGCACCCATGGTGCAGTTCTGGGCACAGCGGCGAGTTTGATAGGAGGTTCCATCGTGGGAACAAAAGCAATCATTGTGATCGCAGCGGCAGTAGGAGCTATCGGGTTCTTCGCCGGATCGGAAGTTCAGAAGCGTTCGTCATCAACGTCGGATTCGCACATGCAACCGGACGTCCACGACGACGTGCTCCTTGCGAGCCATGACGAATCGTCGTCAGATCTTGAGGACCGTGCGCCAACGCTTGAGAACGACGAATCGACGCTCGAGGGACTCCGTCGCAAGTTAGTGAGCGTCGAGGCCAAGCGTGTTGAGGCCGAAGAAGAGACATCGGCGTTGCGAGGCGAGTTGGAAAAACTTCGCAAGCAGATTGCGGGTACCGATTCCACGTCGTCCACCGAAGACAAGCCAGGAGTGGCATTTGGATTTGATCTGTACGGTGGGGGTCTCAAGAACGTCGATTGGGACAAGGCGGGGGTATCGTTCGCAAACATGAGGCCCATGATGCTTGAACTTCACGAGATGATGGCGTCGGGCAAAGACATGTCCTCCAATCCTGATCTCATGCGCAAGATTCAGGCTCAGAATACGCATCTCATCCATGTGGCCTCCGCCGCGCACCAAACAGGCGTGCCTGGGGGAGATATCAATGCGGCGTTCACGCATCCCGTCGTGTATGTGAATCTTGTGGATGCCACGTTGCGCGCGGCCGATCGTCCCCTCAGCGAAGAGCAACTGGCTGAGCTCGTCAAACTTGGCGAAAACTACATCAAGGAAGTTGATGCGGTCGCCGAGATGAAAAAGACCTTCTCGCTGGCGCTCGAGGGTCTGATTGCAGATTCCGAGGTCAAGGAACGCTTTTTCGCAGCCGTGGACGACGTCACGACCACAGAACAACGTGACATTCTTCATCCCCCCAGCGTTCGTGGCCTTGTGGGTTTTGATTTGATGTCTGGCGGTCTCGTGTGGCAGACCAAAGTTGCCCCCACGATGGGGACCAACGTGGACTCTCTTGTTGCCCAGGTTGCGTCGACGGTACGAGGTCACCTGCAGATCACTGAGGCCGACACCGCGTCCGTTGAATCGGCGTGCAAGCAGTTTGTTGACTCGTTTCCAAGCGAGTTCTTGGTGCCCATTACTCGGACGCAATTGCGTCTCATTCAAGTATCCGACGCGCTGTTGGCGGCCAAGAAGACGGCGGAATTGCTAAAAGAACTTCAGCGAACGCTTCCCACCGAGCACAAGGCGATTGGCACGATCAAGATGCTTGAGCATGCCATCCTTCCTCGCATTCTGAAGGTCGAAGGCAAGTAGCCTCGGAATTAGGCTTCGCGTTGAACGCTCAAGGTCTCGGACGGCTTTCCATGGTCCGCGCGTTCTTCATCCCGAAGCAATCCGCCGAAGCTGTCGGCAACCGCACGGAGGACGCAGCGCTCGTCGGCGCTGAACGCGCGCGCTTCATCGCTTGCAAGGCAAAGCAGCCCGACCACGTTGGGGCCTTTTCGAATCAACGATATGTGATGACTTCCAGAGTCGTTGGCGGGCACGCTTTCGCCCACGGTGTGAGGCGCGTACACGTCTTCGTTTTCTTCCAGGGCACGCTTCTTCAGTCGAGAGGGAATCGACGCGAGGCGAGGGTTGATGCCGCCGCTGTTGCCGGATGCCAGGGACGTCTCGTGTCGGATCGAAGACGGCGACGTGTCGCCACTCGTTTCTTCGATCCACTCAATTGAAATCGTGGAAGCTTGAGGCAGGGCGTCGCGCAAGGTTGCGACAAAGTCTCGCGAAAGTTCGTGCGGGCATTCAGAGCGAGCGGCACAGTCGCGTAGAGCGGAGAAAATGCGTTGGGCGCTTTGATGTTCGAGAGGCAAGGAGGGAGCTCCAGTAATCCGAATCACGGTCGCAAGGGTCCCTCGCCGTATCGGGCCGAAGCCAGATTAGCGCGTGACCCGACGGTCCGTTGCGAGTACAGATACAGCAGACTGCCGCGAGTGCAACAGGAGTTTCGCTGATGAAAGTGTTCATTGCCGCAGATATGGAGGGTGTCGCCGGAGTCGCCCATCGCGACCATCTCATGCCTGGGGGGACGGATTACGCCCCAGCCCGCAAGTGGTTCACCGGAGAGGTCAACGCCGCGGTCGAAGGGGCCGTGGCGGCAGGCGCAAATGAGGTGTGGGTTAATGACGGCCACGCCACAATGCGAAATCTGCTGATCGACCAATTGCACCCCGCAACGCGCTTGGTGGTTGGACCCGCCACTTCGGCGAACAAACCACTGATTCAAGTGACCGGCAGCGAGCATGACACCTTTGACGCATGCATCATGATCGGCTTCCACTCGCGCGCAGGCACGCCGGGGGGGCTTCTGTCACACACGTGGGTTGGCATGCGGGTACACGAAATTCGCTTGCAAGGTTTGCCCGCGGGCGAGGTCACGCTCAACGCCGCCATTGTGGGTCACTACAACGTCCCCGTGGTCCTCGTGACCGGCGCCGACGATCTTTGTCGTGAAGTCAAGGATGATCTAGGCAAAGACCTGCGCGTCGTCGAAACCAAAATCGCGCTAGGAACAACGGCTTGCGCAAGTCTGACGCCCGCACGTTCGCAGGAGCTCATCCGCATAGCCGCACAAGAAGCCGTCGAACACCGAAGCGATCGTTCCCCCTTCAAGATCTCCGCACCGGTCACCATTGAAGTTGATTACCACCATCGCGCCATGGCCGAGCGCGCACTAGAAGCCGGCGTTGGCGCTCGCGGCAATGAAGAACGCACCCTTGTTTACGAGGGGAACGACGTTCCTTCCCTCGTCAAACAACTTTGGCGCGGCTTAGAAATGAGCCTCCGCGATGATGCCGCGTTCTTGAAGTAACACTTCAACTCTGTTTTCTCGCTCACGTACACGATGACGAAACCCGGTTCCGCATCGCATGACCTGTGCGCCGTCAACCGATGCTCGACTCCCGTTGCCACGACACCTCGTATCGAAATCACCCCTTCCCAATTTCGCATTGTGCTTCTAACCGCGTCACACCCTTCATCCCGCACAACTCGTTCAAAAACGAAAGAAACACCGCGAGCCGTACCTCGCGGTGTTTCAAAGGGGGGGTATTGCATCGCATCTTCGTTTACTAAACGAATACGCCATGCAAATCAAAGAGAGCGAGTTGCTAGGAGCGTGCCTTAACGACATCGACCTAGAGGCATCGCCCTAGAGACATGCAGTTTAGGTCTTAAAGGTCCTGCGGACGAACCGTACCGCGCTTGTTGGCCTTGCAACGTGCAACGGCCTGCTTGAGTGCCTCGTGCACGTGAGCGTTGAGGGCTTCGATCATGTCGCCGGAACAACGAACGTTGTAGCCCTTGATGGTCTCTTTGACCTTCGAGCCGACAACGACGTTCAATGCGGCGGCGCTACGACGGCGTGCAGTCTTCTTCTTGCGACGTGCGGCCTTCTTCTTTTTCCTTCTAGCTGCCATAACAAGGGCTCCTATTCCACCTCGTTGCGAGGTGGGTTCATTGCAAGTTGTGTATACGAACGAGTTCGAACCTGACTGCGGAGTGTTTCGCATTCCCAGGGTCGATCGCTTTTTCGGTCAACAGCCATGCGCGGCATTTGCGTGTCGCAGAATGGCTGCAATGGGCCGCTACGACCCATGTGTGGCGAAATCTAACAGGAAGGACCCACGCGCCTTCATGCAAAATTTTGGTGCTACATGTGGTTTTTGACGGGTTCGTGAGACTTTCTTGCCAGTCACGCGCGTCGCCCGGTGAGTTCGTGAGGCCGATCTTGGTGCACATCGTGTCTCAAATGGGTGCCCGCACCTGTCACCGAGGCGTCCTAATGGACTTGTTTCGTTTGGCCCATATGTCGGCGATCGCTTGGGTGTATGTGGGTAGCCAATCCGTTTCGCTTTGGCGTATTGGCGTCACATCCAGCACGCGGGCCCTGGGAGTTGGCCGAGGAAAACTAGAAGAGTAGCGCCCGCCACCAAGATCACGCACCCATTGCAAACACCGTCTCAGTATGGGTTTAGAGGCGATCTGCGAGCTTTTTCGACCTCGTTAGCATCTGGGCTCAGGGCGGCGCTTGCGGGCTTGGCTTAGCCCTGCAAGACCTTGGGCAGCGTCAGACCTGGTTGATCTTGGTACTTGCCTTTGCGATCTTTGTAGCTCGTTTCACACACCTGATCGCCGTGGAAGAACAGAATCTGCGCGATTCCTTCACCCGCGTACACCTTGGCGGGAAGGGGGGTTGTGTTGCTGATTTCGAGTGTCAGTATCCCTTCCCACTCAGGCTCGAGCGGGGTGACATTGACAATCATGCCGCACCGTGCATAGGTCGATTTACCTACACAGACACATAAAACGCCCCTTGGGATGCGAAAATGCTCCACCGTCTCTGCCAGGACGAACGAGTTGGGCGGGATAATGCAGTCGCCGGTGTGGTCGATAAATGACTGCGGATCGAACTCCTTCGGATCCACGAGCGTATTGTTCAAGTTGTGGAAGATCTTGAACTTGTCGCTGACGCGAATGTCGTAGCCGTAGCTTGAGAGCCCGTACGAGATCTTGCCGTCTGTGACGAGATTTTCGCAAAAGGGATCAATCATGCGGTGGTTGAGGGCTTGTTCACGAATCCACTTGTCGCTGGCAATCACAGGAACTCCTTACGACGCCGAACGCGTCTCGAGCGGCATCCGGGCCGCGTCATCTCGGGACAGCATAGAAACGAGGGCCCCCGCTCGTGGGACTTGCTCAGGAGGCCGCCTATTCCGCGGCTCGCGGCGAGCGTATTGAGAGGCTTCGGCTGTCCCCACCCATTGCTACGGTCTGCTCCCCGAAATCGAGTTCGGTCCACTTCGGTGGGCAGGGCCCGGCGGCGGGGCGGCATACGAGCCCCTTCGAGGCCCGTCTCGTTGAGCCATCGATGCAGTGCGTCGAGGCGTCGACCTGGCGGGGCCGTGGGTGCTCGCGCGATGGGCCGATTTGCCCGGCTTTTCGCCTTTTGGTGCTTGGATCGAAGATGTGTTGTGATACGACATGTCGTAGGTCGCTCATAAAGGACCACAAGCTGTTGTGGTTTTCTATGATTTGAGCCAATCTGATTTCAGCAAAGCTGCGATTCGAGAGGTGAGCCGGCCTTTTTGCGTCTTTAGACCCGCATTCGTACGAGCGCCAGATCGATTTGTCGAATCGAAATGGGCGGCCGGGCGAGTAATCGGTCTTGCTGGCGAGGCGCTTCCAAAGGAGCGGGCTTCTGCACATGCATGCGATCGCCATGGGGGCGTGGCTAGATGGGTAGGAGCGAGGTGGGTAGGGATGGCGTCCGCAGGTGCGCCGTTTGGACAGTTCAACAATCGTTGTGGCGTATGTGCGTTTGAATCACGCGTATGGGCTTGCGGCGCTGGCTGGGTTTGTCGCTCTATGAAGAACCAACCTGTCGAGTGATCGCATTTGAGGTAGTCGCGTGGTGGTCGTTTGGCCTTCGTGCGAATCGTCTTGAGTGAGATCGGCTACACGTTCAGGAGGGAATATATGAAGTTTGCACGTCGTTTTACGGTTTCAGGCCGCGACCCCTATGAGGGACTCGAGTGGGAATCGCGTAAGTCAGAAATTCGGAATCCAGATGGAGGCGTGATCTTCCAGCTCGACGACGTTCGAGTGCCCTCTACGTGGTCGTCGGTGGCTACGGACGTGCTCGCGCAAAAATACTTCCGCCGAGCGGGTGTACCTCAGCTCAATGAAAAGGGCAAGCCGATCATCGACAAAGACGGTAGTCCCGTCTTGGGCGGCGAGTCCGACGCGCGTCAGGTGTTTCACCGGCTGGCCGGTTGCTGGACCGATTGGGGCAAGCGGTACGGCTACTTCGACCGCGCTTCCGACGCCAAAACGTTTTACGATGAGCTCTGTCGCATGCTTGCCGAGCAGCGCTGCGCCCCCAACAGTCCTCAGTGGTTCAACACTGGGCTTCACTACGCCTACGGCATCGACGGCCCCGCGCAAGGGCACAGTTATGTCGATCCCGAGACCGGTCGTGTACGTAAGAGCACATCGGCCTACGAGCGGCCGCAGCCGCACGCCTGCTTCATCCAGTCGGTCAGCGACGACCTCGTCGGCGACGGCGGGATCATGGACCTGTGGACGCGCGAAGCGCGGCTGTTCAAATACGGCTCGGGCACCGGCACGAATTTCTCCTCCCTGCGTGCTGAGAACGAGTCGTTAGGCGGCGGCGGCCGGTCCTCGGGCCTTATGTCTTTTCTTAAAATTGGGGATCGTGCCGCCGGC
>JAVJHY011534132.1:0-11933 GCA_035593235.1 Phascolosoma agassizii | reverse complement strand
GCTAATATGCTTACTCTAAATAGTCAAAAAATGGCTAAATCTACTGGAAATAATATATTACCTGGAGATATATTTACTGGAGAAAACGATAAATTAAGTAAACCCTTTTCAGCTAGTGTAACTCGATTTTTTATGATGCAAGCACATTATAGAAGTATTCTTGATTTCAGTAGTGATGCCATTGAAGCATCAGAAAAAGGATATAACAAGTTAATGGAAGCTATAAATTCATTGGGCAATATTGAAGCTGGAAACACTTCTGATTTTGATGTAAATGAATGGTCAGATAAATGTTATGAAGCTTTAAACGATGATTTCAATACACCTATTTTAATTGCTAATTTGTTTGAAGGTGCGAAATATAGGTGGAACTGTTTTGCTGGATTCTCTGATGGCAACATTAAAAGGTTTGGCTAGACGATGGCTGTCGCTTTCTGAAGAAGTCGACACTCTTGATAAGCAGCTTGATAGATTGACAAATGATCATGCCGAAAGCTTAAGAAGTCAATTTGGTGTTGGCCCGCAGACGGCAGCAACGTTAATGTCTGTTGCTGGAGATAACCCTGGCAGGCTTAAAAGTGAGTCAGCGCTAGCAGCCTTGTGTGGCGTTAACCCATTGCCTGCATCGTCTGGTAAAACTGTGAGGCATCGTTTGAATCGCGGAGGCAGTAGAGCAGCGAATAATGCGATATGGACTATTGCAATGATTAGGATGAGAAGCGACCCTCGAACAAAAGCTTACGTCGAACGCAGGACATCGGAAGGGCTGACTGGAAAGGAAATTTGCAGATGTTTAAAACGATACATTGCTAGAGAGCTGTACCCTCTCATCTTAAGAGATTTAGAATTAAATTCAAATTATTCTTGACATAGGAGCGTCAATAGCGTAGCAGAGAGTTTCTTCGGTAGCCTGAAACAGGAACGAGTGCAGTGGCAGAACTACCAAACCCGCTTTGAGGCTCAGCAGGATATATTGAATTACATCGCCATGTTCTACAATGAAACCCGATTACATTCGTACCTGGACTATGTCAGTCCAAACGACTATGAAAAGCAGTTAACTGAACTGCAGAAAATTGCTTAACTTGGTGTACCAAAAAGCTTGACCACGTCATCGAGTAATTTATAAGATTGTGAAAGAGGAGGTTATAGTCGAAGTGGTTGAATTGACTGCCCATGACTACAAACGAAAATGACAGACTATCGACCAGCAAAAAGAAGAATCGAGGTTTCTCCTGGAGAGTCCGTACGTATATTGCGCGAACTTCAGGAACTAAGTCAGAATGAATTGGCAGATTTATCGGGGATACCTCAATCTACTATCTCTGCGATTGAGAATGGCAGAGTGCAGTTAGGAGTAGAACGAGCTAAGGTGTTTGCACGAGCCTTAAGCTGCCATCCTGCAGTTCTGGTATTCCCCGGTTGGGACGTCAATGAGGAGTCCGCTGCCTAACAAAACGTTGCACACGGATATTTGACACACGGCGCGAACCTGGCTGCGCCAGAATCGCTTATGTGTCAAATACCGATGAACTTGGCGTTATACGTCGCAGTTGAGAACTAGAAATATATAAGATGGAAATTCAACCGTTTTTGAGAGAGATATCATTAAAGCGTGAATCCATCATGGACTACGAAAAGTTCCCGTTTTCAATTCCTGCGGTAAGTAATTTTGATCGTCTGAAATTTTCAACTTCAGTTACTTTTATAATTGGTGAAAATGGAAGTGGCAAATCGACGATTATTGAAGCTATAGCAGTTGCTCTTGGTTTCAATGCGGAGGGTGGTACTAAGAATTTCTCATTTGGGACACATAACAACCATTCAGATTTATATAAATACTTGCGGGTAGTTCGCTCCGTTAGACGCCCAAGCGATGGATTCTTTCTCAGGGCAGAGAGCTTTTATAACGTAGCGACAAATATTGAGAACCTGGATTCGGATGAGATAGGGGCTTTTTCCCCACCTCCAGTAATTGATTCCTATGGTGGCTTATCCTTACATAATCAATCGCAGGGTGAGTCTTTTTTGTCATTGATGGTGAATCGGTTTTCGGATAATGGCTTTTATATTCTTGATGAACCAGAAGCAGCATTATCGCCGGTGCGACAGTTAACCGTGCTGAGTAGAATGAATCAACTTGTTAAAGGAAATTCACAGTTCATCATAGCGACCCACTCACCGATATTAATGGCTTACCCTGAGGCTACAATTTACCAAATAACAGGCGGTATCTTAGAAAGAATTAACTATGAAGACACTGAGCACTATGAAGTTACCAAGTCGTTCCTAGATAACCCAAGTAAAATGATTGAAATGCTGTTTGAAGAATGCGAAAACGACGTCTAACAAAAAGTTGCACCCGGACATTTGACACAAGGCGCGAACCTGGCTGCCGCCAGAATCGCTTATGTGTCAAATGCCGGTGAACTTGGCGTTAGACGTCGAATGAAAATCTTTTCGAGGGTGTAGAATCTATTGCATGGATATAAAACTAGATTCTGGTAAACGATGCCAGTTGCTGACAATTAGAAACGATCTAATACCAAACTATTACCTGCTCGCATTTCCTAAGGAGTATGGCAATCCAAATGCATACGAAATTTCTGAAATGCTGACACTAGGAATTTCGCACGCACAAAAGATTGCTCTTGAGCTTTTAGGCGATCAAGAGGCGTTCACTATTTTGTATAGTGGATACAGCGCTAGGCGCGAGAAGGGCTGGCATGTTCATATTGTGTTGTTAGGGAGCAGATGGCGTAAATCGTGGATGTATCTAGTTCTAGCTGGTAAAAATCTGCTTCAAGCTATCGGGCTTCGAAGAGATGATGCGCCGAAGATAAGATGATGGACATGTCCCGGTGGCACAAATTGTTAGAAAATCTCCAGCTAAGTGCGGAAGAAGATACGTATTGGAAGCTGAAATCTGCGTATTCTGAAAAACATCGTGCGTATCACACTGCGGATCACATTACCAATTGCTTGTCAAACTTAGACTCCAATCTGGAGCTATTGGAAAATGCGGCTGCGGTTGAGATCGCCATCTGGTTTCACGACGCAATATATCGTCCGTATTCGAAATCTAATGAAGAGGACAGTGCCGCATGGGCCGTGAAGTTTCTAGCAGGAGCGGGTGCCCCAGCAAATCTTACATCTGAAGTTTCGCGATTGATTTTAGCTACAAAGCACAATGTACCACTACGGTCGAACGATGAATCATTGATGGTAGATATTGATTTGACCATACTAGGTTCTGAACCGTCAGTCTACGCCCGTTTTGAAACAGACATTAGAACGGAGTATCGGAATGTGCCAGGTATAATATTTCGTAAAAAGCGAGCACAGCTGTTGATTGGATTTATAGATCGGGACTACATTTATGGAAATAAGCGTTTCCGCCGATTATACGAAAGTCAGGCCAGACATAATCTTCAGATTGCGGTAGAAGCGCTATTGCGTTGACGACTAAAATTTGCTCGATTCGACAGTTGTGGCGCTGCCAGAGTCAATATGTACCTCCGGCGATCAGTTACAGGAATGGGCAGCATGCGATATGTTGGCGTTCGAAACATGCAAGGAGCGGATTCCTGGAAGTTTCGATGGTTCAAATGAAATGTAATAAAAATATTAATCCGTGTATTATCAATACTCAAATAGTCACGCCGTGCGACGCCTAACAAAAAGTTGCACCCGGACATTTGACACACGGCGCGAACCTGGGCTCCGCCCAGAACCGCACCGCGAATCAAATTCCGGTGAACTTGGCGTTAGGTATCTACCCAAAGATTATTAATTTGATAAATCGTAATGAAGAATATTTTCTTCTCACAGATTTAAATTGAAACATGGAACCATGTTGAGATAGGAATCTGAAAATTGTCTTACTACCAGGACTAGACGGAACTGGGAAACTCTTTGACTCACTAGTTTCAGTGTTACCTCCGGACTTGAGCGCAGTCACGTGTGTGTATCCTAAAGATTCTGAATTGGGATACATTGAGTTGTTGGAAATTGCAAAGGATGCGTGCCCGAAAAACGAACCATATATTCTGTTGGGTGAATCATTTTCTGGGCCAGTAGCTATTGAGATTGGGGCTAACAGACCTACGATGCTCAAAGGGATCATTCTGGTTAATACGTTTGTCAAATGTCCCAGACCCAGGGTAGTGGATCTGTTGGGTGTAATTCCAGATCAGATTTTGATTAATCCACCAATCGCAACTATTCGATATTTGGTAAGAAATCGAGAGAGTATTGTAGATCCGACCAATAGTATTAAGAGTGTTTTGCAGTCACTATCTGGCAAACTGGTTCGGTCTAGACTAGAGTCTGTTAAATTGGTTGATGTCCAGCACATTGCCGCGAGAATCGAGTTGTCCGTTTGCGTATTGCAGTCAGAGTATGATATGGCAATACCCAAAAAAGCTAGATCGTTACTGATAAACTGTCTCTCGGAATCAGAGTTGCATGTGTTGCCCGGTAACCATTTTGGGTTACAAACATTTCCAAACATGGTGGCAAGAATAATTTCTTGTTACTGTCGAGAGATGAATCTGCAACTAGCGACGATGCCTAACAAAAAGTTGAACTCGGACATTTGACACAAGGCGAGAACCTGGGACGTTGCCCAAGAACCACACCGCTTGTCAAATGCCGGTGATGTAGGCGTTATACGTCTTTTTTAGGTCATCCGTAACAGTTGTCTGCCTGGTACTGTTGTAAAATACAAAATCTAAATTCCAGATCCTTGTCGATCAGAGCTTTTCTAATGGATAAATCCGAAGCGTATTCAATTCTAAACGCCGAGCTGAATTTGTTGCGGGAATGTTCGAAAAATGAATTGGAGAGCAGGATTGGTTCACTGATAGAAAGTACTGAAAAAGGTAAGTCTGGCGTACTTTATTCAGTCACCGTTGAGGTGAAACTTGGGAATAATGGTGTTTTCCGAGTCAAGGGAAAAATATCGGATTTCAATACTCAGAATTTTGAACTGCTTCAAGAAGAGATAGTTGTTGAAATACATTGATTCATAAGAATCATCTCATATTTTGAAATGTGAAACATGATTTGTCCAATGTGTTCAGTTTAGTCGTATTATGCGAGACGCATAACCCACCGTTGCAGCGGACGTTTGACATGAGGCCGAACGTGGCTACTCCACAACCGCTTGTGTGTCTACTTCCGGTGAACTGAACGTTAGGCCTCTAGTTCCGAGGTTTTAAAATTATGGATGTACTGCCTTATTTAAAAGAGGTATCGTTAAAACGAGACAAGATACAGGATGATCAGGTGTTTCCTTTTACAATACCAGCGATTTCACATCTTGAATCAATAGTATTTTCACCGAGTGTGACATTTTTTGTTGGTGAAAATGGTAGCGGTAAGTCCACTTTGGTAGAGGCTATCGCAGTAGCTATGGGATTCAATGCAGAAGGAGGCACAAAGAATTTTAACTTTGATACCGAATGTTCACATTCAGATTTATGGGAGTATCTTCGTTTAGCTAAATCCGTAAAGCGACCTAAAGATGGATTTTTCCTTCGAGCTGAAAGTTTCTATAATGTAGCTACCAACATTGATCAACTTGACAGTGAAATTGGTGGTCATAGAATAATCGATTCCTATGGTGGAGTATCATTGCATAAACAATCACATGGTGAGTCATTTTTGTCTTTGTTGGTTAATCGGTTCTCTGGGCATGGTTTGTACCTACTTGATGAACCAGAAGCCGCAATGTCTCCAAGTCGATTACTAACTGTTCTTGGTCGCATGCATCAGCTGGTTAAAGAAGATTCACAGTTCATCATTGCTACGCACTCGCCAATACTGCTCGCATACCCGGATGCTATAATATATGAAGTTTCTGACAACGGTTTTAATGTAGTAGATTATAAAGAAACGGAGCACTATGAGGTAACAAAAATGTTTCTCGATAATCCAGAGCGTATGTTGAACGAGCTATTCCAAGAGTAGTGGGAGACGCCTAACAATAAGTTGCATTCGGTCATTTGACACACGGCACGAACCTGGGCTTCGCCCAGAACCCCACCGCGAGTCAAATGCCGGTGAACTTTGCGTTATCTTTCTTAGGTTGCGGCTTTCATTTTGAGTTTCTCGACAAACGGAATAAAATCTCTATCTTGGAAAAGCAGCGGAATGTTGTATTCGATACAAAATGAAGCGATGATAACGTCGGTGGCACGTCTTATAGTTATTCCTTTTTTTCGGAGCTCTCTATAGTTATTCGCACATTTAATAACCATATCGTTACCTAGTAGTTGAAACTGATCAAGCGTACTTAAGGTCGATTTTGCTTGTTTAAAGTCACTGTCTTTGCGGAATCCCTGCAATATTTCCAAGAATATTAAGTCGCCAATCACTACCGAACCATCCATGAGTGCTTCATCCAGTAGATCTGTGTAGGTGGTTTCGTTTCCGTTGAAATAGTCAACCCAGACACTGGTGTCCGCAAGAATCACTTTGCGCCCCTCATCTGATCAAGATCGCCATGCCAATGGAGTTTACCTCGTAGTTTCCTAATAGCTTGCTGCTTGTTTCGTTTAATAAGTAGTTTTAGTCCTTCTTCAACGGCTTCCTTCTTTGTACTCAATCCTGTGGCCTTCAATGCGTCATTCATTAACTTATCATCTATTACAATATTGGTTCGCATAAATTTCCTATGTGTATATATATATGTATTATACACATGTTAACATCGTGCCAGAAATACAACAATACGTTGCAACGGATATTTGACACAGGGTAGGAACCTGCGCTTTGCGCAGAACCAAGGCCTGTATCATATTCCGGTGAACTTGACGTTAGGCAGCAAGGGTGAGCTTTTCGTGAAAATTCAAGTCAAACAACTTACATCTCTTCACCATTGGAGTCACTTGCGTTAACTTAGGTATCGAACCTCAATTTATCCGAAATCATGGCAAAGATCGATTTTAAGAAATCCCTGAAACATCTCTATACGGCGTCTACGGTCAAATTTGGAGTCGTTGATGTGCCAACTTTACAATACCTCATGATTGACGGACATGGTGACCCGAATACTGCCCAGGAATATTCACAAGCGTTGGAGACAATTTATCCTGCTGCATATAAATTAAAATTCTTAAGTAAATCTCGGGGTAAAGATTATGTTGTTCCTCCACTAGAGGGATTATGGTGGGCGGAAGACATGAGTAGTTTTGTTACGCGAAAGAAGCAAGATTGGGATTGGACAATCATGATCATGACTCCCGATTGGATTTCAACAAATGACTATGAAGAAACGGTAGGTGATTTGAAAGAGGCGAAGGATCCGCCAGCGATAGAGAAGCTGAGGTTGCAAGAGTTTACGGAGGGTTTATGTGTTCAAATAATGCATGTTGGCTCCTACGATGACGAAGCGGAGACATTGGCGTACTTGCATGATAAATGGCTGCCGGCAAATGGCTATGTTGAAACCGGCAAGCATCATGAGATATATATCAGTGATCCTCGAAGGACTGCTCCTGAAAAATTGAAAACAATACTTCGTCAACCCGTTAAAGTTGATTGACTTGAGTTTATTGTCTTATCAATTCAAGAAGAAATTGATGGCCCCATGTTAAAACACGGATTGCAGGCAGTGCACGATTCAAAGTTAGTGTTGCCGCGGTCAAATAGTTTAAAGCCAAACTCTGATGCACTAGCGCAGCGATTTGAGGAGTTCCTGAACGCCAACCCATGACGTCAATCAAAAAGTTATGAGTGATAAAGAGGGCTTATCTAGCTGTACCATGGAGCCTGAAAATGAACAAACAACTAAAATCTGAATTGATCAGTGAAATCGAAAATCTTGAAGACAAAGATCAAGAGCGTGTGCTCGCATATGCAAAATCTTTAGCACGTCCGATGCGTAAAGGCGATACCTCTGGCTCCCAATTGCGTAACCATGCTGGCGCAATTTCAAAGCAAGATCTCGAAAAAATGCGCGTTTCGATAGAACAAGACTGTGAAAGGATTGATCACGAAGGATGGTGAGCGTAGTTCTTTGATACAAATGTGGTAATTGCACTGTTTGAGTGGGACAAAGGCGTGCTAGACGCACTCGATCTAACACCGATGTGTTTGTGGTGCCCTACGCTACGTAGTCAATGGTGATCACCTTCGAGTGTCAGTGTGTCACGGTACCTGGTGCCAGCGACGTACAGGTTCCGGATTCGCTGTTGTACCCGCGGCGTCGGGGTGTGCTGAATGCCAGAAAATTCAGGCGTAGGATTGGTTTGTGCTTAATTTTTGTACAGCTGATGGGTCAATAACAGCTTGGCGATTGCCATTAGCCTGCTTTTTGGAGTAGCGTAAGAGAAATAATGGGGTATAAATCCTTCCTATATCCACGTGCGTCATAATCACCCGCGCATAGTTGCCGATTGTGTTTTATCGATTGTGTTTTATAATGAACACCTTGGGCACCGCGGAGGATTATCTGGTCGTCCCTATCGATATATTTAACGGAGAGTAGTATGTCTTATTCCGGAATTACCGTGTGTGTAGTTTGCGTATTTTTCTCCGTTATGAGCATTGCAACAGCCAAAAATAATATGCCACTGACTTCACCGATAGCTGGTCCAGAGCAGGGGGCTTCTGCGACAGCTGGCAGCACTCTACTCAATGAGGAGGGTGCAATACCCATGGTGTCCACCGCCGTCCTCAGTGGCGAGACATTATTCAAGAAAAACTCAGCGTCTCTGTCCACAACCGGGCAAACTGCGCTACAAAAGTTAATAGATGATCTTGATGATTTTTTACAAATTGTATCGATCAAAATAGTAGGCCATACAGACAGCAGTGGATCCGCCAGCTATAACCAGGACCTGTCAGTCCGGCGAGCAACCTATGTTAAACAATATTTCAGTAAAGCATTTCCTAATGTCGATATTTTTACTCTGGGCGCCGGAGAAGCAGCGCCTATTGCCAGCAATGAAACTGCTGAGGGTCGAAACCGGAATCGACGCGTAGAAATCCAAATTATCGCGAAAGCTGTCCAGCCCTGATGGGGGTTCTATGCCAGTAGTCGCCAATTTACTGTCGCGTGTCTGCATCCAGGATAGCGCTCTTTAACTATTTCCCGTATAAAAATCAGACCCAACTACTTATAATTCACGTTTTCTTCCATAAGCCTTGGGCATGAACCAGAAAATTCGCCAAGGCACGGCCGTCCAGGTAGCCAGAATACTGGGCCGGACCTCGCCTTTATTGTTTGTTGTTACTGCAGGTATGTCACCTACATCGCAAGCGCAGGATGGCAATAGTGTGCCTACGGTTCCGACACCACCTGATGTTACCGAAACAACCGACTCCCGACCGCAGTCTAAAGCACCTTCGCCCGGTAAATTACGAATCCCTCTGAGTTCTCTTGATGAAGCAGACTCTGAACTACTGAGGCAACTCCTGCTGTCTCACGGCATTGAGCTCAATCTCAGTGATCCGACCATCGTTGATGACACTCTGGCCGAGCTTATAAGAGAATTGCGCCTGGATGGTCTGCTCGATAATGTTCCCGACATTGAGCTGCTTCTCGCGGATGCATCAGATTTGACACTGATTCCGAGCTCCACCGAATTGTTTGAGTACACCGACATATTTAATAATTCGGTGATGAACGGCGGTGTTAGTCGCGACTGGACTATCATGTGGTTTACCGGTGTTGACAAGGTAGTCAATTCCAACCAAATGTCGGAGCCAGATGAGTTGTTGCAAAGCACGCAAGAAGTTAGCTCGCGCTGGAAAATAGATCTGGTGTCCACCCGATCTGCAACAGCTGACGAGCTGGCGCTAATCGAAGAATTATACTGTGATACTGCACCGACCATCCCCGCGCAGTCGATTGAATACGGCGACACTGGTTCGGTACGCCTTTCGACACCACCCGTAACAGACAGCTCCAACTCCGCCTCAGTGCGACAAGTCACACCAAAACCGACAGACAGCTCAATCACGCCAGCTGAGCAGCCAGCAACACCAGTGCAGACTGACGATGCTGAAATCGAACCAACGCCGTTACTACCACGGGCACCTGAGCCTGAACACACCACATCCGGGCAAACTGTAGTCCCACGACCAGAGTCAGACACAAGCCTTGGGCCAGCGTTGGCGGAAGTTAGTCCGGGTTGGACGATCAAACCAATCTCAACACGACCGGCTACTGCCGAAGAGTTGTTGTTGATCGAAGACAGATATTGCGATTCGGTGTCGCCACAAGCTCCTGGCATGCCCCCGGATTCTGATGCCGCAGCGGGTGTAATCGCAGATAATGACAGGTCGACGCCGATCGGCGAAGCTTCTGACCAGACCACTGAGCAGCGAAGTACCCCGCTCGATATTGATCTGGCCGGTGAGAGTCTTCAGGTACCAGCACCCACGCCGTCGGTTAGCGACAAGGTTAAGCTCGATGCAAATCTATCAGATGCATCTGGTGAATCCACTGGCGGCATAATTGTGTCAGACGATGTACCTCCAGGATTCGAATCTCTGGCTGGGCCACAAACCACTTTTGTGGATATTTTCTTTAACGAACGCAAGGCTGGTTCTACCAGCGTCACCGCCACAGCCGAAGAATTCACAATGGATGATCCAGAAGGTGTGGCGGCAATGCTGAAAGGGATCAAGGATCCGCAGGGGATTGTGCAAAACCTGTCGGAGCCCATGCCAACTAATGCCGACAAGATCTGTTTTCGTGATGATGATCCCCTAGGTTGCGGGCTGGTCGATCCGATGCCGGTTGCGGGTATACTTAATCAGGACAGGCTCAGACTGGATCTGTTTATTAAATCTGAATTGCAGAGTGTTCAGACTCTGGATACCACCCGATATTTGCCCCCACCAACCAGCAATAATACCTCGATCCTTTCTTTATACGCTGTTACTTCCCAGCTACAAGGGCAGGAAAGTGCGACTGATCTGTCAGGTCGGGCACTGTTTGGTTATGGTAACGGGAACGTACTGGCCGAGGCAGACTACAACACGCGAACTGACCGGCAACGCCTGCGCGAATTCAAACTGACCCACTACTTTCGCGACCATGAATTCCTGGCTGGCAGCTACTCTTTCCAGCCCGGCGCAGCCTTGTCGGATATCAATCTACTGGGTGTGAGCTTCGCGACATCGCTGAAAACACGGGTCGATCTGGAACACGCATTCAGCTCTGAGCTAGTCGTCTACCTGAATCGACGTTCAGTTGTCCAGATTGCGGTAAATGATCGCATCTATACCGCCGCCAGTTATGCCGCCGGTAACCAGGCACTGGACACACAATTATTGCCCGATGGCACCTACGAAGTCGAAATCCGGATCCTCGACTCGCTCAGTGGTTCACGGGTGGAACGCAGATTGTTCACTAAAAGTGCGCTGATACCGCCACGTGGCGAGACTATCTACGCCGTTGTAGCCGGCGTGCCGTTACTATTTAACGATAATCAAATTCTACCAGACACCACCGACACAGCAGTTGCCGGTTTCTCATTTTCAAATCGACTCAATGACCAGTCCGCCTATAGACTGGGTTTACTGCAGTTCGGTGAGAATACACTGCTGCAGTCAGAATTTATTTATCTGGGCTCGCAGATGTCACTACAACTGGCGACCAGCGTGGGTGAGCAGAACACACTGGCGTCGGCAGCACGAGTCGCGTATTTTCGCAATAACCTGTCGTTTAGTCTATCAGGAGACTGGCTGGCGTCCGATATCGATACAACCGGTGACCAGGTACTGCAACAGCTATTCCCGACTGATTTCAGACAGCTCGGCTTTTCAATCAGAAAGTCGTTTTGGAGATCCTCTATCGGTTTTCGTCTGAACTATCGCCAAGAACTAGAGAACAACGACAGCAACGCGCTTATGCAGTACACGCTGAACTATCGTCGTCCGCTGTCAGGTCGACGCAGGCTTCGTGGATTCTTCGA
>JAVJHY011534023.1:0-11942 GCA_035593235.1 Phascolosoma agassizii | reverse complement strand
GCGATTTGCCCTCGCTTGAAGAAATCTATAATAAATGTGCACCGGATCCACTACTAAACCTTTTGAGTGAACAGGCCCAATGGTTTCATAAATACAAGGCCCAAGGCGTTTCAGAAATTCCTGATTCATTTAAAAACCACGCTTTGTTTTGCTCTGAACAGCTTAAAATAGATTATGAATGCATGCCTTCAATAAACCACAAGGAGCATCAATTGCGTATTAAGCTATTGGCTCCCCCTTCAAGTTCAGAATCGGAGGTCCAAGTGACTTTGGATACAGCAGCTCAGGTCGTGCTTCTGATTTCGGACTTAAGCCAAGGCACTTGGTGTGATCACCGTTTGTCGATCCCCCTTAACCAATCTGTCTATTTGAGCTTCCAACTCTTGGGAGATCAGCCTAATGAACAAGCGATCACGTTAAAAGCAAAGTTTGGGGAGCCCTATTATTTGGCCACAACCCCCGCTTGTTTTAAACCGATTATTTCAAGTTAAGTACATGAGTGTGCCATCCTTGTTTCACTTGGATTCTCGCAATATTAATTTGCTTTGGGCTTCGCTATGCATTGAGGAGCTGATCAGGCTGGGACACCATTATTTCTGTATTTCACCAGGCTCTCGCTCAACCCCTTTGACGATAGCAGCAGCCCAACACCCCTTAGCTAAAACCGCTGTCTTTTATGATGAGCGGGGGGCTGCCTTTCATGCTTTAGGATACGCAAAAAGCACGCAAAAAGCAGCTGTTTTAATTTGCACTTCAGGAACCGCTTTGGCCAATTATTTCCCTGCAGTCATTGAAGCCCGCCAGTCTCATACGCCTTTGATTATCATGAGTGCAGATCGCCCCCCTGAACTCATAAATACAGGAGCCAACCAAGCAATTGATCAGTTAAAAATATATGGTGACTATATCTGCTGGCAAAGCCCTTTGCCTTGTCCCACTGAAGATATCTCACCTCAGGTTTTATTGACAAACTTGAATCAAGGGGTCTTTCAAGCCCAAAACCAACAGGGACCAATTCACTTAAACTGGGCTTTTAGAGAGCCTTTGGCACCCGTTCTACAAAAAGTATCTGACGGGTATCTCTCATCCTTAACAAATTGGCTAAAATCGGAAACCCCCCACACCAAATATATCCCGCCTCAAAACACAGAACTTCCCTCCCATATTCTTAATGGCTTGGCTCATGATATCCATCAGGCAAAACAGGGCCTGATCGTTCTAGGTGAAATGTCAACTCCCTCAGAGCAAGTCAGAGAACTCTGTCACCGTTTAAACTGGCCTGTCTGCGCTGATGTTCTTTCTGGACACTTTCTGGATCCCACCCTTAAAAACCTATTGCCTGCCAGCGATTTTTTACTGACCCACAGCTCAGTAGAAAAAACCTTGCAACCTGATTATATTCTGCATTTGGGAGGGCGGTTTGTATCCAAAAGACTCTTAACCCACCTGTCAAGACATAAAGACATTCCCTATACCCAAGTGTCTGAGTATTCAGAACGCCAAGATCCAAATCATCAAGTCAAACAACGGCTTGTCATTTCGCCAAAGGATTTCAGTTCTCTCTTAAGTCCTTTACTCAAACAAAAGAATATATCAGAGCAAACTCGCCAACTCCTAGATTTATCTGTGGCTGGACAAAAAGCGATTGAAAGACAATTGACGTCTTTGTCTGAGGCCGCCATTGTAAGGGATATTAGTTATCTAATGAAAAAAAATGAAACCCTGTTTATTGGAAACAGCTTGGCGATAAGAGAACTTGATATGTATGGAAAAATGAATGACCTGCGCTCACTTCAGATTGAAGGAAACCGAGGATGCAGTGGCATTGATGGCTTGGTATCTTCGGCCCTAGGAGTAACCCGAGGAGCTCAAAAACCAAGCACCTTGATTTTAGGAGACCTGTCTTTAATTCATGATATGAATGCCTTATCGCAATTAAGAGAGTTAAATTACCCAGTCACCTTGGTCGTTTTGAATAACAAAGGAGGGGGGATTTTTTCGTTCTTACCTATCGCCCAAGAAAAATCAGTTTTTACCCCGTTTTTTGAAACCCCTCACCCTTATTGCTTTGAGGGCTTGGCCAAAATGTTTAACCTGATATATGAAAGGCCCACCAGCTTAGCTGCTTTTCGTACAGTTTACCAAAACCGAAAAAAAGGCCATCAACTGATTGAAATCGACTCGCAAACACAAATGAACACTGAGTTACAATCACTTTGTATTCAAAGCTTAGAGTCGGAAATTGCATCTATAAGAGACAAAACAAGTGCCCTTGCTAAACCAATAGACTTAAAATAAGTTTAAAAAAGGGTTTCATTAATATTAAATCGGTCTAAATAACTTGCTTGGCGTCTTTCTTTAGTGTTAAATAGTGGTAGACCGATGGATTCCTAATTTAAAGATCGAAAATTGGATTATGACAAAGCAAATACTAGTTGTTGAAGACGATCCTGTGACCGCTGCATTAATAGGGCATACTCTCAAAAAAGAGGGTTATAGTGTCGAGTTTGCTGACAATGGAAAAAAGGGCCTAGATCTTTTTCATGCCCAAATACCTGACTTGGTTATTTTGGATCGCATGTTACCAGAGGTGAGTGGGCTTGAAGTATGTCGCAGATTGCGACAAGAGTCCAACGTACCTATTTTGATGTTAACTCAAAAATCAGAGGTTTCAGAAAAGGTCGAAGGACTTGATGCTGGAGCCAATGACTACCTACCCAAACCTTTTCATATAGATGAGTTTTTAGCCCGCGTTCGGGTGCAACTGCGTCAAGGCAGTGTTTTAAAAGGAGAACGAGAACTTACCTATAGCGATATTCATTTGGATATCTATAGCCGCAAAGCATTTCGCCAAGATCAACTCTTAAGCCTAACAGGAAAAGAGTTCGATCTCTTACTCTTTTTTGTCAATAATGCTGAAGACGTTTTATCTAAACCCCGTATTCTTAAAGAAGTCTGGGAATGGGAATACGAAGGTGAAGATAATATTATCGAAGTCTATATTCACAATTTACGAAAAAAACTTCACCTACCAGATTCAAATAAAATATTACACACCATCCGGGGCGCTGGGTACACTTTAAAACAAAAAATTTAGTGTGGCGTCCTTATCCCAAAACTGGGCTGATCATCCCTTACAATGAGAAGGGATGAAAGGGGTGTAAATTGATGAGTACAACTGTCTGTGGTACTTGCGCCTATGGTGCTGATGCTAGAAACCGTTCGGGGCAAATTGATCCCGGTTTTGTGATTTGTGAGATCAAAGAGGCTGAGAATAGAAAACGCACACCCAATCGCTTCCAAACCATGTCTGGTGTATCACGCATGCATTATCACCGTGAATCCTGTTTGCATTGGAAGCCCAAAGACAGCAGTTACTCCTTAGAGATAAATGAATCCCCTTTGCCTATCTCTCCACAAGCCACTCAAGTATATATCCCCCCCTCACATGACATCTCTGCATCACCTCAAAAGCCAACAGAAAACCAAGACAAACTCAATCAATTAAAATTAGATGTGATTCAAAAGGATCAAATGATTCAATCCTTGCAATTCCAAATTGGCCACTTAAGTGAACAACTCGACGCATTGAAAGCAGAGCAAGAAGACATGGCAAACAAACTCAAACATGCCATTTATTTTGACCCAGCCATGACAGAAGGTGAAACCAATTATTTTGATATTTTAGATGTCACTCTAAAAGACAAACCCGATGAGATAAAAAAATCTTATTATTTGAAAATTAAGAAATTTCACCCGGATCGCTTTTTGATGCTCACCCAACAATTAAACAATGCCTATGAGACCTTAACCGACCCAGAAAAAAGACAGGCTTATATCCATAAGCTAAAATCTCAAGACGGCTTCTCATAGGGCAAGGTAAACTTAAACTCTAGTCCTATTTGGTCTTCTGGGGTATTGACCTGAATTTCACCCCCATGGGCATCAACAATGTATTTGACAATAGCCAGGCCCAAACCCACCCCGCCTGTTCGGCGAGAGCGAGAAAGATCTGCCCTGTAAAAGGGCGTAAACACCTTGGCCTGATCTTCAATCGCAATCCCAGGCCCCCGATCCCTTATACGGAATAAAACAGTGTTATTCTCCACCGCCAACTGAATATCAACCCAAGTGTTCTCAGGAACATATTTAACCAAATTAGAAAATAGATTATTGAAAACCCGATTGATCCATTTGGGATCTAAATTGACCCACAATGATTCCTGAGGCAAGTCCAGGTTAAAACGAAAATTTTTGCTCTCAAAAATTTCCTCATGCTGCTCCATTTTCTGGTAGAGCAGATAACTGAGATCAACCTGCTGAATATCTAACGGAATTTTGTCGAGTTCTAAGCGAGAAAGATCTAAAATATCTTGAATAATGCGATCCAGTTCTTCTATTTCTTTAATGCCTTTATCCAAATACTGTTGATCATGATTGGGCTTTCTACCCAAGACCTCTAAAATCATGCGCAAACGGGTGAGCGGTGAACGCAATTCATGAGAAACATCTGCCATCATACGCTGTTTTTGACGCATCATCGCTTGAATTTGAGTACTCATATTATTAAAAGCATGCACCAAATCACTAAAATCCTTAAACTCTCTCTCATCAATTTTATGTGAAAGATCCCCTTCAGCAATGATTTGGATCGATTGCTCTAGTTTGCGGTAAGGCCGAAATAAATAGCGGGTATAAGGCAGGAGTAAGAGGGCCAAAAAGAAAAGCAGTAAAAGAGCGGCAATAATCAACTGCATAAAAAAGCGAGGCATATATAATGCCCTTAGCTTCATCCAAAGTATGCCGCGATAAGGACGCCCCCTCTGAACATACATCAGAACCTCTGGTGTCCCACGCTTCCAGGTCAGTAGGTAGCCTTTGCGTTGTAGTGCTTTAAGTTGATCTAAATTGGGGATGGGAGGACGCTTTATCGTTGATGTATAGACTTTACCGTACTTCCAATATACGATGTCCCAACCCAATTGTTGGCTCAGCTCGCTGATGCGCTCAGTTAATATTTGTGGATAAAGAAACTCTGTTCTGTTAATGTCTTTACGAATAAATAAAATTTGTTGACGCACGGCTTTTTGAATCATGCCTTGCTGACGCTGATCAAAAATCACACTCATAGAACTAAAGGTTAAAATGAGGGTCACCAAAAGGGTGCCAAAAGCATAAAAATAAAGTTTGCGGTAAAGTTTATGAAATTGCATTAGGCATCTTCAGGAAAGATATAACCAATGCCCCAAACCGTCTTAATCATTTTAGGTTTTTTGGGTTGGTCTTCTAATTTTTGTCGGATCTTACTAATATACATGTCAATGGAACGATCAAAACTTTCCCAGTCAAGCCCTCGGGTTTGATTCATCAAGGCATCTCGGCTTTGGACATGGCCCTTATTTTTCAAAAGGGTATAGAGCAGGTCAAACTCCGTGGCTGTGAACTCAAGAAGTTTGCCCTTATGGGTTACCCTCCGCCCACTCAAATCCAACTCAAGCTCCCACTCAGGAGCACTCAGGACATCCTTTGTTTTCACACTTGGGGGAGTATTTATACGCTCAATCCGTCTTAAAATGGTTTTAATTCTCGCTTCTAACTCTCGGGGGTTAAAGGGTTTTGACATATAATCGTCAGCCCCAATTTCGAGCCCCAAAATTTTGCTGATATCATCTCCTTTGGCTGTTAGCATGATAATCGGTAAAAGAGGGTTCATTTCACGGACTTTTTTACACAGCTCAAACCCATCCATTTCAGGAAGCATTAGATCCAAAATCAAAAGATCAGCGTCTTCATTTTCTAAATGCTTCAAGCCTTTAGAAGGGGTTTCAGAAGCACTAAGTTGAATGGTTGAAAATTCAAAATAGGTTTTGAGTAAACCATGTAGCTCTAAATCATCGTCAATCAGGTGTACTAGACTCATACTGCATCCTTACTATTGGTAATCAAAGACCCCATCGATAGGAATTATACCTGTCCATGGGGTCAAAAGAACGAAACTACTTATCCATGGTGCGAATGGCGTCCATGTCTGCGACCATGTTTGTGACCGCGCTTTTCCATATGCTCAACCATTTTCTGGCGTTGGTCGGGGTTAAGAATCCGATGAAACTGAGACATCATATCCAGCTTTTTCTCTAGTTTACCCCCCATTTTATCACCTATAGGAGCCAAAGCCAGTTTGATCTTAGCAGCATCAGGCTGGTTTTGTGAAAGCTCTGAAAAAACAGCTGTTTTAATTCCTTTCATGGAACTCATGCGTTCTTTCCAGTCTCCTTTTTGAGCCTCGAATAGCGCCTTTATTTGGGTCACCTGTTCAGGACTCAACCCCAAGTGTTGGGTCATCTTATCTAAACGCTTGCCATGTTTTCCCTTAAAGCCATGAGCCTTGGCGCCCTTTGTAAAACTAGCTATTTTCGCTTCCATTTTATCCATTTTACTTTTAAGCTTGACTTGTTGTTCAGGGGTTAAAATTTGATAGGCTTTTACCATTTTTTGAGCCATACGCTCCAAACGTTGGGATTTATTGGCCTCCACCAAAGTATCTATCTCTTTCTTAAGTGCCACTTTATCAAAGTTATCACTTAAGAATGCAGCTTTGATCTTGGCTTTAACAGCCTGTCTTTGGGGGCGATGGGCTTCGCGGGACTCTTTCCCTTCTTGCATTAGGGCTTTAAAAGCTGATTTTTGTTCTAAACTTAAACCCAAGTCTTTGAATAAAAATTTCATGCCATGCTTACGGAAACCCTTGTGGTGTCTTCTCTTAGCACTTTTAGCCCCTTCTGGGCCATCCTCTAGAGACAATAAACCAAATACCCCTTCTTCAGCACCAAAACCAGAGGGGCCTTGGTTTGCAGCACAACTACTGAGACCAGCGACAGTAACCAGCGCAACACTCCCAGCCAGAGAAACAACAACAAACTTTTTGATTTTTTTAAATGAGGTCATAACTAAATACTCCTTTTAAGTTCTTTATTGATTCCAGTATGGCAAAAATATGTTGTGAGACTATGACTATTTTGTCAAAGAAGTGTAAAAGTATTCTTTTAGATCAAAAAAGGCTTATTTCAATTGGGCTTGAACAAAGTTTAAAAAATGATTTGAGTAATTTCTTAAACCTTCACTTAGCCACACTTTGTCACTATTGAGCAATAGAATGATTTGCTCATTTGGGCCAATTTGAAAATGATGTTCTTGGGCTGTATCTTTGATGTGTTTGGCATGGGGAAAACGCTTTAAAATGGTTTTTTTATAAGCTTCAAAAAAAGCGTGAGCATCAGCTTGACTGTCCCAGTGACTCAAGATGTCTATGGTGTACTTTCCTGATGACAGCTTATGAACCTGGTAGTGATCCCCATTCCAGCCACTCGCCAGTTCTTTCGACTCCCGGCTGCCCTCTGTGTGGGCCTTAAAAAAAGCTTGCCAGCCCAATTCTCCCAAAGTACCTGAAAGCAAAAGGTCTCTATACTTTAAGGGAGGAAGATTAAATTTCAGTGAGCTGGGTGACTCCCCATCAAGGTATTTATGAGGGTGCAGAATATGCTCTGTGCTTTCCGGTAAGGTTTGGTAAAAGATACTGATATCGTCCCAACTCCAGCCTTCAGTATATCTAAAGTAAGCAATAAAATCACGCCCTTTAGTATAGGGGAAGATCATGCCATTTTTGATAAAATCAGGCGAGGCATTCAACTTCTGAAAACTGGTACGCATGCGAAACATGCCAACCACACTGCCCCAAATATCGCCAAAGGAAAGTGGCTTTGTCTTTGTTTTTTGACGCATATACTCTTCCGAGCTGAGCATGGCATCCCCTTCTACAATCGCCATAATGGCAAGGGTTTGATCGTCATTTTTTTCCTTATCACGAGAGACTGCCATTTTCTTCTCAAGATCAAAACTTTGATCCTGAAGGGCATGGGTCAGTTCATGGGCCACCAAAACCTCCATATCTAACTTGCCAAGAGGAACCCCCTGAATCAAATAGAGCACTTTGGTTTTGGCATCGTAAAATCCACCAATTTGCTCTGTATAAAGGCCCAGTAAAAACTCTTTATACTTAAAATGAACAGGCAGCATTTTCCAACGCAAATAGAGGGCTTTTTCACCCTCTAATTCATCAGGAGTGATATTTTTTTCAACCTGAGATGTGAGGTTTTTCAAGAGTTCTTTTCGGTTGAGCACATCCACCTTGATCGGGTGTTTCAAGGGCAGCTCGCGCACCTTGACAACCGCTTTAAGAATGGGTTCAAGCTCATTTAAGAGAGGATAGGTTCCTGCTATCTTTATCTTTCGGGCCCGTGGTGTCAGCTCAATATACTGTTTTTCAAGAGGTTCTGCCTGGGCTGTCAAAGGCCCATAGAAGCCACTTACAAGAGCCAATGTCAGTAAACATTTAAATATCATGAGGGCTCCTGAGTTGGAGATGCAGTGGGCCGGAGTAAAGGGGGCAAAAGATTGTTTTCTTGCTTGGTGGGAACCAAAGGAGCAAAAGCACTTGCACTGGGAGAAGGCTCAACATCAGTTCGGGTGCCTGGTGGAATGAGGGGGGCATCCTTTTTTTGTATGGGTATACTGGGAATGGATTCACAGCGCTTATAATGGCGAACATTAGGGTCAGCAGTAAAAGTACGAGAGAATCCATTGCCATCCTGGCTAATATCACCTGTCGAAAAACTGGTTCCGGGAGGCAATACAGGTCGCTTGTCATCAAAATTCACCTGTTCATAATGCAAACTTTTATTGATCACAAACTTAAGTTTCTGAGGAGGCTCTCCCAATATATATTGATTGGGAGCCACTCGGTGCATTGTGGCTTTGGTGCTGACAGGTGCACTTGAGCTATTGACTTCTCTCCAGCATCCTGTCAGGTCAATATGCTCTTTGACAAGTGCAACCACAGTGGGCTGCTTTGCTTTTGGCAGTTCGGAGACCAAATCCCCTTCTTCACAAGCAACAAGAAAGAGAAAACTTAGTAAGAGAACCGATTTAAGATGTCCACTCATCCACAGGGCCTTTGAGTTCCCGTTTCCAGAAACAATTCGTAATACCTGTTTGGGAAGAGTTGGCTTGAACCAATTCCCAGCCGTGGCCACCCATTTTTTTAAGGATGGTCAAAGCGTCTGCATTCTTTGGTTTATTGGGGTCAAAGGGGGGACTAAAGATAAAATGATGTTGGGTCACTCTGTATTCCCATTTTGGCATGGTGCTTACCTCTTTTTTGTATCTACAAAGCATTATACACCAGGCACCAGCGATGGCTCAAAAATTGCTTTGATTCTCTCCTGCAATCGATTAGTATACAAATGAGTAGAGGAGGAGAACCTATGCATTCTGAATATCAAAACTGGTCGGGAGAGGTGTGCTTTCAACCCCAACGCATCGTCTTTCCCAAAAATGAAATTGAGTTATTCACCCTTGTAAAACAGACTTTGGCTGAGAAGCGCAAAGTGCGTTTGGTGGGATCCGGCCATTCATTTTCGCCCCTGATATCCACCTCTGACAGCTTGGTCTCGCTGGACCATTTCCAAGGGCTATTATCCATTGATGCAGATCGCCTTGAGGTGACCTTAAAAGCGGGTACGAAACTCTACCAGATGAACAAACTATTAGCCCATTATGGTTTATCAACAGAAAACATGGGCGATGTGGACCGCCAGTCGATCGCAGGTGCTCTGTGTACAGGAACCCATGGCACAGGGGTAAACTTTGGCATTTTGGCCACCCAAATATGTAAAATAAGGCTCTTAACAGGACAAGCTGAATGGTTGGAGTTAACCCCGAAAGACCCTCGTTTTAAAGGGGCTTTGGTCTCTTTGGGTGCCCTGGGCATCATGACCCAAATCACCCTAAAAGTTCAACCGGCCTATCGTTTAAGTTTTATCCAAAGGCGGAGCTCTGTCGAAAGCTGTTTAAAACAGATCGAGAAATACAAACAAACCCATAGGCATTTTGAGTTTTACTATTTCCCGCACACAGAAGTGGTCCAAACCAAAGAAGTGAATCAAACTTCAGAAGAGTCAACACCTGCTTGGAAACACCAAGTCAATGAACTTTTGCTTGAAAACTTGGCCTTCCAAACCCTATCTGAAGTCAGCCGAAAGGTACCCGCATTAACTTTGCCTGTGGCCCGTTTTTGTGGGGCTGTCATTTCAAACTCATATAAAGTCAATGCCAGCCACAAGGTCTTTGCGGTTCCCCGTTGGGTGCGCTTTAACGAGATGGAGTACAATTTACCAGCCGAATCTTTTGAACCTGCCTTTAGGGATTTAAAAGCAATGATCTCGAAAGAAAAAATCCGGGTTCACTTTCCGATTGAGTGCCGTTTTGTAAAGTCCGATCAACTTTGGTTGAGCCCAGCCTATCAAAGAGACTCCGCTTATATTGCCATCCACCAGTACAAGGGCATGCCCTATCAAACTTACTTTAAAAAAGCCGAAGAGATTTTCTTATCCTACGGTGGGCGGCCCCACTGGGGTAAAATGCACAATTTGAAAGGGTATCAACTGCAGCAGATATACCCCAAGTGGGGTGATTTTCAAGCTCTAAGAAAGCAATTAGATCCCCAAAATATCTTCAAAACGGATTATATGACCCAACTTTGGGGTCTTAGCTGACTCCACGCTTCATGCTAATATGGAGTATCCCAAAAGCTGTCTTTAAGCTTAAGACCAATTTGATAAGAGGAAACTGAAATATGAGTCAAGGTTACTATCGCTGGCCAACAGTGCATCAAGAACAGGTGATATTTGTCTGTGAGGACGATCTCTGGTCGGTGCCCCTAAAAGGTGGACAAGCCATTCGGTTAACAGCCAATTTGGGACATATTTCTAATCCCATGTATTCGCCCGATGGCAAATGGATCGCCTATATCGGTTCTGATGATGGCCATCAAGAAGTCTATATGATGCCTGCCCTTGGGGGTGCGTCTCAACGCCGTTCATTCTTTGGAACCACCGTCACCCGCATTGCCGGATGGAAACCAGACAGCTCAGCTGTCATTTGCAACTCATCGGCAGCCCAGGAGATTCGCCGCAAAGTTGAGCTCTTTGCCATTGCACCTGAAAGTGGAGAGCCTGAAAACTTAGGTTACGGCATGGCCCATCATATTGATTGGGGCCCCAATGGCGGCACCGTGATCGGCCGTCACACTTGGGATCCTGCCCGTTGGAAACGCTATAAGGGGGGAACAAAAGGGATCTTTTGGGTTGATAAGGATGACTCAGGACATTTTGAATTGCTTTTAGATATCGAGGGCAACCTGGCCACACCCATGTGGATAGGCGATCGCATTTATTTCTTGTCTGATCATGAAGGCATAGGCAACCTCTACTCTTGTACGCCTGAAGGCAAGAACATTAAGCGCCACACCCACCACGATGATTTTTATGCCCGTTTCCCCAGTTACCATGAAAACACTATTGTGTATCAATGTGGGGCTGAAATTTATACCTACGACATCAACACAGATCAAGGACATAAAATTGAGATTGAGTGTCAAAGCCCTCAAGTGCAAAAAAATAGAAAGTTTGCCCTTGCAGGCAAATACCTGCAAGATTACCACTTGCATCCAGAAGGCCACTCTATGCTCTCGGTAAACCGAGGCAAGCCCTTTGCATTTCCTTTATGGGCAGGTGCAGTCACGCAATACGGACTAAGAGATGGAGTGCGTTACAGAGCAGCCCAGTATTTAGCTGACGGCAAGCGCTTGGCCCTTGTATCTGACGAGTCTGGTGAAGAACAGGTTGAAGTTTACTCTTTGGATGCATCAACACCCCCTGAAAAAGTAACCGATCTGTCTATGGGACGCCCTGACTCTTTTGTGGCCTCTCCTAAAAAAGCACAGGTTGCCCTTGTCAACCACCGCCGCCAACTCGTGGTCGTGGATCTGGACACCAAGAAAACCACAGTTTTAGATGAGACCGATCAACAGGAAGGCATTGGCCTAC